>SKCR01031974.1:0-156325 GCA_019454045.1 Zanthoxylum bungeanum
TCTACCCAATTCTCCAGAAATATTCATCGAGGAATATCATATGTATCAGGCGTAGTAATACTAATATTATGTAATACGTAATACGATCCAGTATCGGATGTCACATGCTAGGCCTAGGGCTGGCTCTGTGTCTGCCCCGTACGAAGCATATATCGGATCCCGAGTAACTAATCTCTGTAATCGGGAAATCATGACCTAGTAATACTATCCCGATAGCTGCAGCTTTTGGAGTACTAGTTTCGTATCCTGTGTAACCATCATCTCTATATGACTGAAATGATACTCTCATCTTGACATCACATCCAATACACTACGATTCTCAGTAAACCCAATACAGGCGTACACATAACCTGTTAAAGCTCCAGATGACCAATACTAAAGTAAACTGATTGTCGCAAGTAATAGCGACGTAAGTCTCAGGTTAAAGATCACATACACCTACCCTGATTCGGATTCCCATAGACACATAGTCTACTACCAATGGGATTTCGAGTGGGTCTATCCAGAGCGATCTGTTCTCGGTCCAACGACTAACAAAACCTCTTATTACACTTGCATAAGTATCCAATACCCAAATATATGAGAACTATACCGTTAAGCTTCCATAACACGCACAAGTGTAATACTAGTCTATTCCGCATTATCAATGTCCAGTCTCGATAATACTTCAACTAGGGATGTTTAATGATTAAACCGTTCGTGGATTAATACTGTAGAAATATCTTATTAATCCAATTTAACCATATGGACTTTTATCATTAATAAATATCCAAGTAATCTAATTACAATAATGATAAAATAGCAATTTCCTTTTGTCACATAAATAATTTGTATAAAAACACAATGTTCTTTACAAATAGTGATGTTATGGATCATAATTGTCCAACAGTTAGAACGCCCTTCCAAGTTTACGGCCTCCAAAATCCAAATATCACATCCATTTTTCTAGTTATGTATCCAATGTATTATTTCACCTACATAAGAAATAAAAATCACAATAAAAATATATAAAATATAAATTTAATTATTATTTTACAAATGTGATAAATTAAGAGGATTAATGAAATTATAAGTGTAAAATGATTAGTTTCTCTTTTATTAACTGTACATTTTTTAATGTTCATCAATTAATTTAATTTTATAACTTTAATATATAGTCTCCACGTGGCATGATGAGGAGGTTTAAAAATGTTAACATATCCAAGATATTATTTCACCTACATAAGAAATAAAAATCACAATAAAAATATATAAAATATAAATTTAATTATTATTTTATAAATGTGATAAATTAAGGGGATTAATGAAATTATAAGTGTAAAATGATTAGTTTCTATTTTATTAACTGTACACTTTTTAATGTTCATCGATTAATTTAATTTTATAACTTTAATATATAGTCGCCACGTGGCGTGATGATGAGGTTTAAAAATGTTTAACACACACACACACACACACATATATATATATATAATATATATATATATATATATATATATAAGGTTTCTTTGACTTAAAGCTAGACATTTTAGTTAAAAAAAATTATTTCCATTATTATCTGAAAAATTATTAAAAGCCATTTTCATTGTGACTAATTTTTAAAAATGAAAAACTCTTAATGAGTTGTATAAATAACTAAATAACTCTAAATTTATAAGATTCTTCATATTTATTCAAAAGTGTAGTATTAAATTGATGTTGACTATATATATATATTCATATTTTACCTATCTTTATTCTAACATTAAATTTTTATCACTTTTTCGTTGTTCACATGAATAGTGATATGAACAATGAAATTTTTTTAAGAGATGAACATTTTCGAATATACTTTTAAATAGGTAAAATGACTGACATTATAACTGTAATTAAGTATTTGTAATTGTCATTATAACTGAGAAATGTGATGAAGTATTGTGTATATGACTAATATTGAGTTTGGGAAAATATGATTGAATAATTATAACTATCATTATAACTAGGAATTGTGTATCTTACTAATTTTGTGATTGAGTTATATGTGTGACTGTGATCGTGACTGTAAATGTGGCTGTTGCGATATAGGGATTTTAGGGTTGAATTTGACCTTGTGGAAGTTATAATTTGAGAGAGATTTCTTAATGAAAGTTGTAAGTATTAATGTTAATTATATGTAGCATGTTACAGACTGTGATTTGGAGTTCAGATGAAGTAAATATGAATGTTTAAAAATAGTTTGATCGGTAACTTATAAATATAAGGGTCATTGTTGACTATTTTTTCATCAAAACATATCGATAATGGTACATGTTTTAAAGATTATGATTTATAAATTAATAATATATAATTTTTTTGAAATGTTTTATATTTTGGGAGATATTTAGTTTTAAATTTAAAATTAGAAAAAAAATCTTCAAATTTGCTCCTAACTAGCGTTAATTTTTTTAAATAGCAAACTTGTAATAATATTATTTTATCATTATATTTTATATTATTTTATATGTGTGGGGACTAAATACAAATTTTATGTTTGAGCTTGGACTAAATTAGAATCTGCCTCTCCACTTTGAATTTTTTAATAAATACCCCTTAATTCTTTAATGAGTGGAGCTTTTACCACTCTTAAAATTCTAAATGCACTCCATTTTAATTTTATTTCCTAAAATACCCTCATCCTGTATCTTTTATTCTTTGATTTTCCCCGTCTCTAAGAATTCGTTATATTTTACTTTCGACTCATAACATTTAAAAAATAACTCCCACTAGCCAATTTTGTCCATCATTTTACTTCACACTTCAAATTTGGTTGCAAACGCACCACCATCACTCCATCAGGTTATCATTCGGTGATAAAAGACATGGCCTCCTTAGACCATCATATTTCTCTCTCTTCAATCTCTTATTTTTTATAATATTAAATTCTAAATTGTTTGGATTTTGATTGGAAAATGTATTGGGTTGTTTGGATTTAGACTAATAATATATGTACTAAAGGGTAATAAAAGATGATTAAAATTAGTCATAAAGTATTAGTATTATGTGTTGAAATTATATTTTTAACAAAATATCGGTATTTTATGACTAGTTTTAATCATCATTATGCCGCCCTTCAGTCTGTTTAATTATCATTTTCCTTGGATTGTAATTATATGTGTACTAAAAGCTTATATAAAGGTGACAAAAATTAATCACAGAATATTGACATCCTATGTTGAAATTATTTTTAACAAAATATCAATACTCTATTATTAATTTTTGTAAGAGTTTGAATAGCAAATAAAAGGAGTAGTCCCACATCGAAAAAGCAAATGGGAAATGAAAGGTTTATAAGTGTATGTTACATTTATATTAAATTGGAAAAACAAGGCTTGAGTTTAGGTTTGGGTTTGGATGTGTGTGATTGAGTTGTTGGCTTGACATTATGATTACTTAATTTAATTATTCAAAAGATGGGCATTGGGCCTTGAGGCTCCTTGTTATATGTTTACTCAATCATCATCAAATGTCTCCCAACTTTCCCTATATATATAGAACATAATTGCAGAGTTCTATACAGACATATACATGCAATTGTTGAATCTGGTGGCAGACGTCCAAGCACAAGAATAGAGACGAATTTCTGTTATAGGACATAACCTTCAGTGTTATACAAATCAGTGTGTTTATTAATTTGTATTACTTATATTATAAGTCTCAAGTTTCTGGTTTTTTATTTTGTAAGTTTCAATTTCGATTTATTTATTTGATAAGTTTCAAAATATATAAAATACATATTTAATGCATTCTAAGATTTTTCTTTGACAAATTTAATCACCCTTTTATCACACTTTATACTGCTTATCGTTTTTATTTGGATTTGGTTGTGATTATGAATCAGTTTGATGGTGGTTTTGATTATATTGCGGAGGCGACTATATTGAAAACAATAAAGAGAGAGAGAGAGAGACAGAGCGCGCTACTGTCCTTGTTCTTTCCCTTCCTATTAATTCAAAATGATGGGCAAAATTAGTGGGGATTGATTTTATTTTATTTTTTTAACGTTAAGAGTTGAAATAAAAAATAATTAATTCTTAGACAAGGGAAAAATCAAAGAATGATGGAGAGAAAATGAGGATATTTTAGAAAATAAAACTAAAATGGAGTGCGTTAAGAATTTTATTGGAGTGATAAAAACTACACTCTTAATTATTTAATATATTATATATGTAGTAATCATAAATGTGTATCTCATGATGCGTTTCAGGACGTTCGAATATGTTTCATTTGAATTCTTCAAAATTTAAAGACAAAATAATTTTTCCTTTTTTCATTTGATGTGAAGAGGAAAAAAAAAACAAAATTTTATTTTAAAATTCTGAATCCAACACCCAAAATTCAACTGGATTGGATCCCCTCGAGTTCCTCATGTTGAGTCTTTTATCGTCCCCTTAATGACTAGCAGTTGATACGACCCCATGGACATAATTACTTGTGAGAGAATTCAGAAACACTTTTGTCATCTTGTTTCTTGTTGGGGACAATCGGCATATTCTTATTGTAAAAAGTAGTTGGTGTAATTATTTAGTTTTCCTGTTCTCATGATATTTTTATTTGTCAAAATTTAGCATCTTGGTTTTTACAGAATGATTTACATTTTAGGAACTCATTATTTTGCAGGGAGAATGACACTTCCTTTACGGTTTTAAAGTTTTATACCACTTTCTTTTATTTAAATAATGAACAGTGAGCTTATTATAGGATGCCTTGAAAGAATATCAAAACGACAGTGCTTTGCGTGCTTTAGAGGAAGACAGGTTTGAACCTAAAATGAAAGAAAAATTTAAACACGTAACACAGTTTTATTGGAGGGGGCTCAAGTATATATATGCAAGTGATTAGAGTCCACCATTGTCATAAACGGACTAGGCAGTTTGTTTATGGTCTTCGATTTTTTTTGTTATAGTTTACAAATAATTAATAGTTAATGATTTAAAAAAATTTTGTTATAATATTTTACTATGATTAATAGCCTTAAAATATAAAAATCGTCTTGTGTCTCGAGAATATCACGATCCGCCCTTCAAGTGATGAGCTAGAACCAATAAATATAACCTAGGCATCTACTTCAAACTTGAGCTAAAACTTGAATTTGTGCCTCTAAAACACGAGAAAGTCTTAGGTGATTTTTTGTTTTCTCAAGTTTTAAATAGAGATATTTGATCATTTACTGGGATGATGTTGAGTTGTTTTAAATTTTGAAAAATTTTACGTGAGTTTTTAAAATAATGTTCCTTCCTATAAAAGATTAGAAAAAATATAAAGATATTATTATAAACTTAAAACTATTAGATTTAAGATCCATAATTTTGGGAAAATTTTGGAACTCTAACCAATTGCTTATGTCGAAAGATATATTAGAAAAAACCACAATAATTAAAATTAAAATTGTGGGATTGATCCCAATTGTTCTACTAAATGATACAATAGAATTGGCCTTTCGCACTTAAGTCCTCCTAAAACACCTGGTAGATGCAAATAGAAAAACAAAAGATAAATATAGCATTTTTTTTTCATTTACATTATGAATATATCTGAGTTCTGCGAAAATTTAAATAGAGTTTAATGTATAAATGTTAATAATATGTTTATTTTTATTTATTTTTTGACATTTTAATAAAATAACCTTTAAAATAATTTTATAATTTTCCTTGTAAATTTAATTGTCAACGAAAGATAAAGTTTTAATTATACATGCATGAATGCATGCATTTATACATACATATAAAAAACTTAAAAGACACTAAAAAAAATTTCAATAGACAAACAATACCGAATTGAAATATATATTTTTTGCATTTTTAATGTGATTTTTAACTTAATAAATTGATGGATCATGTTACCGGATTATAAGGATATGGAGCTTAAAATTTAATAAACTATTGGCCAAACTCATACTTAATCAATATGAGACAAATAGACCACAATAAATTGCTAATTATAACCTTACTAATAGAAGATCATGATAAGTTAATTATCTTATTTTTTCCCTTGTGTACTAGGAAGTAAATTGTTATTGAATTTAGATATAAATTCAAAAAAGAATGGTTAATTTATCAATGTAAGATGTTATAAAATATGAAGGGCGTAGACACATGTTGGTTCGATTATCGCCCATTCGCCGACGCATCGGGGATCGACTTGCCCGGACAAGTCACGGGGTTCGACCTGGCATTCTGACTTATGTTGTCGCGACAATGGATATTCATTGGCGCGACAATGAAACCTTAAGACATAAAGAGCATTCTGACTAATATTATCGTGATAATGGTTTCTTATTGGCGCGACAATGAGATGCTAATGTAAAATAGCATTATGACTTATGTTGTCGCGACAATGGGTACTCATTGGCGCGACAATGAGATGCTCGTGCATTTTATCGCTACAATGGGACGCTGATGCGAAAAAGCATAATTGAAAAGTATGTCTTTTGGAGGTAATTTTTGATTGCCTATATATATGGCACAAATTTATTTTTATCATATAATATATTTTTTTTCCTTCAAATTTTTCAAGTGGAGATTCAACAAAGTATTATATTGCATCTCTAAAGTTTTATTATATCCTAAAGTGAATTTACTTGCAATCCTTACAACACATGGTGGAGGAAAATATTGCTTTAAGAAAGTGTAACATATGCCTCAAAACTAGACTCCACATTGTCTTTCCCTAACAATTTAGAGCAATATTTCCATGGAGTTTAGTTTGAATTCTACAGTAAAGATGATGAATCAATAAGTTGTTCATCTGGATCAGTTTGATGGCACAAACTTCACCCGTTGGAAGGACAAGATGATGTTTCTTCTCACAACACTGAATATTACATACATATTGGATCCGAGTTTACCAGATCTGCCCGCATCAAAACCTGATGATTCCACTAAAATCACAACAGCAAGAGTAAAGAGGCAAGAAGATGAAGTGTTTTGTAGAGGACATATTCTCAACTCGTTATCAGATCGTCTTTATGATATATTTACTTCAATGTCTTCACCAAAAGAAATTTGGAGTGCTCTTGAAACTAAATACAATACAGAAAAATAAGATGCGGATAAGTTTCTAATTTTTCGCTATTTTGAATACATTATGGTTGACACAAAATCTATATTAGATTAAGTCCATGAATTATAAGTTTTGGTTTCCAAATTGAAGGATTTGAAGGTGGATGTTTCTGAGGCAATGCAAGTGGGGGCAATCATAGCAAAATTACCTTCAGCTTAGAATAATTACAGAAATAAACTTATCCTCAATTCAAAAAGTTTCTCAATGGATAAACTCACAAAGTACATAGGGATTGATGAGGAAACCTGTGTGCATGAAAAGATGTTTGTTACTGAACCATGATCCAAAGTAAATCATATTCATCAAAGAAAGTCTCACAATAATTCTGATATAAAAAAGAACAAAAAGAAAGCCTCATAAACTAAGAATGCCAACAAATATAAGAAGAATAAAGCTTTTTATCACTACGAAAAGAAAGGTCATTTCAAGCGTGATTGTAGGTTTTAGAAAAAGCATAAAATAGAAAAGAACTCGGCAAATATTGTTGAGAAAGATTCCTTTAAAATAGTGGCAATGGTGACAGATTTGCACATTGGCATGGTAATAGAATTACATATGACAGCAAAAACAATCTCAAAAGATTGGTGGTTTTATTCGGGAGCCACAATGTATGTTTACAATGATAGGTCTCAATTCAAACAATATGGAGGTTCAAATGAGGAACACAAGATTTTAATGGGGAACAACGATTCTGCCAAGGTCGTTGGAAGTGGAAGTATAGAACTTCAGTTTACCTCTAACAAAAAATTAATTCTGGTTAATGTCTTACATGTACCAGAAATTAGGAAGATTCTTGTGTCTGCTAATTTATTATGTAAAATAGTTATAAAAGTTATTTTAGATTTGGATAAGTTAATCTTGTCAAAGAATAGAGTCTTTATTAGGAAATGATACTCTTATGAGGGGATGTTCAAACTCAGTATTTGTAATGTTTTGATTAATAATAATAATACTATACAAGTTTTTTGTTTTTATATGTTTGACTCTTTTACTTTATGGCATAATTGTATATGACATGCTAATTTTATATCATTGAAATTTATGTCTAAATAGGGATTAATTAATTTAAATAATGAAGTAAAAGGAAAATATGAAACATGTGTGCAAGCTAAAATTACTAAGAAATATTTTCCTAAAATAAGTAGAATTACCGCTGGTTTGGAATTGGTGCACTCATATATTTTTGAATTGAATGGCATGTTAACTAGATGAGGAAATAAATATTTTATCACTTTTATGGATGATGCCTCTAAGTACACTTATGTTTATTTAATGAAAACCAAAAGTGAAGCATTTAATATGTTTCAACTATATAAAAATGAAGTTGAAAATCAGAAAGGGCAAAGAATAAATCTCTAAGAAATGATAGAGTTGGTGAATATTTCGATAATGAATTTATTACTTTTGACGAAGTAATGGAATTATTCACCAAACAAGTGCTCCATATACACCACAATAAAATGGTTTGGCTGAAATGAAGAATAGGACCTTGGTTGAAATAGTTAACGCCATGTTGTTAAACGTCACATTATCTTTAAGTTTGTGAGGAGAAACTTTACTTGCAACATGTCATGTACATAATAGAATACCTTCTAGGAAATTAAAATTATCTCTATATGAAATGTGGAATAATAGGAAGCCTAATCTTTGATACCTACCGGTATAGGGTTGTTTAGCGTATTACAAGGTTCCAAATTCTAACAAGGCCAAGTTAGGACCAAAAGTCTTAAAATGTGTGTTTGTGTAACGACCGGTAGTCTATACTACTATTATGTTATAGTACTGTGGTAATATAAATTATGTTGGGACACAGATACACTCATGGAACGACTTTGGGGACAAACGATAATTTCTTCGAAATTCCGATACGAAATTCCATGAAGTTCTATTCCGGACAGCCCATGGTATTTGGGCCGTAATTTTCTCATAAGAACTCCGATTTTTATGAATCTTATATTTTCGGAAAGCTGAGACCGAGATCTACAATTTTTACATTAAATATTTTTTCATATTCGAACCAGAAATGGGCTGAAAATATGGATTAAAAAATTTCAGATGAATAGTACCCGAGGGCATTCTAGTAAATTCTACAAGCTTCTTCAAATTTCTAAACTTTTCTTATTTTTTTTAATGACCAACTATAAAAGGAATATATTATTCACAAATTCACAAAATGGAAAACAACAAAAAAAGTAGAGGAAACGTGGGAGAAGATAAGAGGAGGAGGAGGAGGAGGAGGAGAAGAAGAAGAAGAAGAAAAAGAATGAGAGAGCTTGGCAACCATTTGAGACTTGAGAAATGTTGAAAATCAAAAGAAAGAGGTAAGAAATCCATGACCCAAATTGTAAAATATTAAGTTTTGATGAGTTGATACTTGTATTATGTTGAGAGCTTGATTGTGATGATGATTGTGTGATTTTTGGTATTAAGACAATATAAATGTTGATAAACCCCAACTTGTGGAGTTTTGGGTATAACTTTGTAAAGTGTATGAAATAGATTAAAAGTTGATCGTTGATGAGATTGTGGTTTAGTGTATATGAAATTGAGTGTAATATGATGTATTTTGTATTGGTTTTTAGTACGGAAGTGTTAGTATGGAGTGTAATATGATGTGTTGTGCATTGGATGAACATGGAGAAGCAAAACATAATCCTGAAAAATTGGCTCGCGCGCGACGCTGAAGGGCTTTGCGCCGTGATGCGCAAGGGAAAAATGGCAGCACATTTTTGGATGATGCGTGTCGCGACGTGCAAGGACTTGCGTCGCAACGCGTGGCACAAATCAATCCCAAATCAATTTTAAATCATCACAGTCCCATCCTAGCATGTTAGAGGCCGCGTTATTGGTCTAGTATCAGTTTCGTATTCATACCTTCCATCAAGACACAAGCATGATAAGCCTTGTAGCTAAAACATATTGATATAATAGTAAGCTTAGTTAAGTTCTGAAGCTCATTTTTACAACGTATATGCTAATCAAGTTTCCGATCATAGATTATCCACAGGAACCACAACCTTCTTCGATGAGGGGATTCAGTGCCAGCCAAATTTCAAAATCTATGAGTGGACATTTCTCTTGTCAAGTTGAATTTTCTTTTTTATTTAATTATTGATTAATTACTTATTATTAATGAATTGAGACTTATTATTTCAAGCACATAGGGAGTTAGTCATATTGGGTTTAAGTTATACATTAAACATAATGTTTATGCAGTTTTAAAATCTATAGCACGACATTTTTTATGTTTTCAAACATGAGTATTATGTTTTTCGAGGCATGGGGAAAAATTCACCTCAGTATGTAACTTGATTTAGCTTAGAATTGACGGATAGCACATGTGCACATGTAGAGGACTGGGGGGACGGCGATACGTAACGTCCCCAGATCCTAGTTCAGGACTAGGGATGATAGATGCCCATAGATCCTAGCTTCAGAGCTTGGAGGGTAGCATAGATTCGTACCCCAAGTTCTAGTTCAGTGGCTTAAGGGATGGCGATACGTAACGCCCCGAGACCACTAGTTTCAGGGACCGGAATGGCATGTTTTGGGGGACGGCGATACGTAACACCCTAATGTCATAGGTTTTCACTCTTGGCTCTAGTTAGGCATGGGGGATGGCGATACGTAACGCCCCCATGCGTCAAGTTTTTTCAGCAGATATACAGAGCTTAGTTTTCAGAAACAGTTTCAGATTCAGTTTACAGAAATAATTTTCAAAGGAAAGTTTTCTAAAAAGTAAAGTTTTTAGTAACAGTAGTTTTACAAGAAACTATCAGCAAAGATTTTCATAAAGGTTTTCCAAAGAGAAATCTGTTTTGAGACAAAGTAAAGTTTTTAGAAAAGTTCATATTTATTTGCCCAAAAATGAGATTTTATAATGTATTTCAGTTTTCACTTTAAAGACCGTCCACTCACTTAGATCGTACAAACGGTCTAACCCTCACTCCCAGTTTCCTTGTCTTGCAGGTATTTACGGAGGACGAGCTCGGGAGAACGGATACTGATGCAGTCACTAGGGTTTGGACTCCACCAGTTCAAGTTAGGAAGAGTAAGAGTCCAGTCAGAGTAAAAAAAATCCATGTATTAGTTTTCTGATTATGTGTTAGTCATTGTAAAAACATATGTTTCTATGTATACATTTCTTGAATTTGAGTTTGCGTGTTAAATTGTTAAGCTAGACCACGGTTCCATACATAAGATATATAATTAGAGAAAATGATATTAGTAATTATTTTTGGTTGAAGAGTTAGAGGCTCAGGGGATAGACCCGGCCACGGTTCCAGTTCTACGATTCTAATCGGAACCGAAACGGTTCCGATTGGAACCGTAGGGTTCCAACAGGAACCCTACGTCCCCAACGGCTAGTTGCCGTTGGGGGGGCAGGGAGCCTGCCTTTAATATAAAAAAAAAAACTGTTTTAAAAAATAATAATAAAATAAAATATAAATTACTAATATATCCCTAATAACGGTAATAAAACGGTTATATTTAGGGGCATTTTTGGTATCCAAAAAATTCTAAAACTCTATAAATATGATTCATTTTTCATTATTTCAACACACCAAATTCTCAAAACTCTCATTTCGTACAATTATCTTATTCTCAATCTCAATTCATACAATTCTCTTATTCTCACTCTCAATTCAATTAGTTATTATCATTCGCAATTAGTCAATTTTCTTATTTTTCTTCCTAATTTCTCAAACGAAAAATGGCAAGCTCATCTGAGAACATAATGTCAAATATGCCAACCCAAAAGAGCGGCCCTAGTGTCGGTGCACAATCACGGAGAATAGAAGTTAAGGCTCGTTCTTCGGATGTTTTCAAAATTCATTTTCATTTGGAACACCTAGAAGATGATACACAACGAGCAATTTGCAACTATTGTGGGGTTATCTACAAATTTTCTGGTGGATACGGCAATATGATCAAGCACATGGAAAGACATCATCCGGTTGAACTTGGAATTGATACGACGCAAACTCAAATGGTCAGGTACGCATCATCTAGTAGAGGTACGAGTGTTGTAAATTTATTTAAATATTCTGATGTAAAAAATAAAGAAGAATTTGCGAAATTAACTTGTATGACACATCTTTCTTTATGCTTTGGTGAAAAACTTCATTTTACTAATTACGTGCATAATGCTTTAAATCCTTCTGCATGTAGAATGACTCGAAACACAACAAAATGTCATATTTTTAAATTATATAAAGATGGTAAAATTATTTTAAATGAAATATTTAAAGGGATGAAAGGTTGTATTTCTATATGTTCTGATATTTGGAGTGACCATTGGCAAACACACTCATACATGGGTGTGACTTGTCATTGGATTGATGCATCATTTACCATGCAAAAATGACTTATTACATTTAGAGTTTTTGATGACCAACATACTGCACAAAATATTTATAGAATGATGAAGGTAATTTTTGATGAATATGGTTTACTACATAAAATTTTAACAATTGGATTTGATAATGCATCTGCAAATACTGCATCCATCAATGATTTAAAATCCTTATATGAACCAAATTTAGGGGGTCGATTTTTTCATATTCGTTGTACATGTCATGTCCTTAACTTATGTGTTCAAGACGGTCTAAAATTATTATCACTTTTCCTTGATCCTATTAAAATGACACTAAATTGTATTTGGTCATATTCTCAAATTATGAGAGAATGGACGAAGTTTTGTAAAATAAATGGTATTAAACCGATTAAATTTTCAAGAGATGTTCCAACACGTTGGAATTCAACTTATTTTCTTTTATGTCAAACATTTCAATACAAAGATACATTATGTAGTTTTTTTTCTCAACATGTTCA
Organism: Zanthoxylum bungeanum; assembly: GCA_019454045.1. Taxonomy (NCBI): domain Eukaryota; kingdom Viridiplantae; phylum Streptophyta; class Magnoliopsida; order Sapindales; family Rutaceae; genus Zanthoxylum; species Zanthoxylum bungeanum. The sequence goes on from SKCR01031974.1 coordinate 12,913, forward strand.
AAATGTCACACTTTATCCTAGTCAATGGGATATTTGTGAAAACATTTTAGATATTTTAAAAGTTTTTAATGAAACTACTTTAACTTTTAGCGGTGTTTATTATCCAACAACACATTTATTTCTTCTTGAAAGTTTGAATATTGTTGGTGCTCTCGATGAACATGCTGAAAGTAGCGATCCTAATGATATTGTTTTGTTAGAAGCCATTACTGTTATGAAGGTAAAATTGTTGAATTATTTTAGAGACATTCCTTTACTTTATCTTATTGCTGCTGTTTTTGATCCTAGATTTAAATTAGAAGGTTTGAATGGTGCTTTACAAGCTTACTATGGTTATTTAGGAATATTAGAAGAAATTGATATTACAAGAATAATGACGAAATTAAGAAATGATTTAATTGAGTTATTTAATGATTATATTGTAATATATAACTTAGGAACATTAAGTGAATTTAGTAGTAGCGACCCGGTAATTCAAACAAGACTTAGCGCAGGGGATCGTTGGTTATTGCAACGAAATAAAAAAGCTAGGGATACGACAACTAATAACCCCGAATTAGATAATTATTTATCTACGAATTTCGAGTTTCCTACTGAAAGTTTAGTTAGTAAAAATTTTAAAATCCTTGACTGGTGGAACCGACATCAAAATATATATCATGTTTTATCAATTATTGCTAAAAAGATATTGGCAGCACCTATTTCCACCGTTGCGGTTGAGCAAGCCTTCAGCTTGGGAGGCAATATATTGGAAGCTAGACGATCTTCATTACATCCAAGCACTCTAGAAGCAACAACTTGTGTGGATGATTGGACTTGAGCTGATCTGAGACAACAAGAATATGCCCCCGATGATTTTGAAGATTTGTTCGATAATGCATCTGTAACAACAAGTGCAAGCGGAACCGGAGCTGAAGGATCAACTGATAATGATGATTGATAATTGTAAAATTGTAAATTTACAAAGGGGAAATGTCTTAAAATTATAATGGAACTACGTGAGCTTTGATTCCTCTCACCACTGGAGGATACGTAGGCATCTTAAATTTTTAAAAATTTAAGCTCAAGCTCTTCAATGTAATAATTTTATTTATTTATAAAATTAATCTCATTTATTTTAATTTATTTTCGAAATTTTTTTTTAAAAAAAAAAGTTCGGAACCGATCCGGTCGGTTCCGGTTCGGTTCAAGGTTCCGGTTCCACTTAAGTGTGGAACCGGAACTGAACCGGAATTAACCTGTTCGGTTCCGGTTCCACACTTGTGGAACCGGAAACTGGCCGGTTCGGTTCGGTTCCGAACCGAAACCTAACCGCCGGCCGGGTCTATCATGGGAATGGTACGACGTGTTCCATATCGGTAACATCTCCCGGATTGGGGATGTTACAGTTTGTTGGATATGCTCCGCATTCCAAAGCATATCGGTTATTTGATTTACAATCTAATGTAATTGTAGAATCCAAAGATGTTGAATTCTTTGAAGATAAGTTATCTTATGACGATTCTACTGAATTCTCTAGACAAACACAAAAGTTAAACAATGACAAAAGTCAAGAATAAGGTTTATTGAAAAAAATGACAGAAAATTAATTAATCTCGAAGAAGTCAAAGACCTAAGAAATTAAAGAAATTAGATCCTGATTTTATATATTCTCAAGATGTTGTCTACTTTGTTGAAGGTAACTAGAAGTGTGCATTAATCGGTTTTAACCGATTAACTGAACCGTTTCAACCAATTTTTTTATAATGGTTCGGTTATTGTGATTAAATCAGTTTTTTCGGTTAAGATTTCTAACTTTTGTGATTTTTCGGTTCGATTAAGGTTATGAGATTTGTATAACTGAACCGACCAATTAACCGATTAGAAACCATAATTTTACTATATATATATATATATTTTTAATTAAAACGAAATTAAAATTTTTACCTTCTACCTCTACTGAGTGTAGTTGTAGACTATTTTTTGATGAATTTAAATTTATCTTCTATTGTTAAACACATGTATGTTTGTCTTTTTGATGAATTTAAATATGTATTAATGTGTTAATGTGGATTGTTATTTGTGGAGATTCTGAACTGGTTAATAACTGAATTAACCAAAATCGATCGAAAAATAATGGTTAGGTTGGTTAATGGTTATGTGTCATCATATGGTTAAATCAGTTGAATATTTACTTACCCAAATAATTTCGGTTCGATTAAAAAATTAAGGATTAACCGACCAAATCGACTGATGCACACACCTAAAGATAACAGGGAAAAAGTAAAAAAAAAATATGATACCTATATTGCTAAATTTAGATGATGGTCTGAAAACTTTTGAAGAAGCAATATCTTCAAGAGATATTGCATTTTCGAAATAGGCAATTAATGATGAGATGGATTCTCTAATGGCTAATAGAACTTGGACCACAATAGATTTACCTCTAAGATCCAAACCTATTGGATGTAAATAGATATTTAGGAGAAAATATAATACTCATGGATCTATACAAACTTTTAAAGTTAGGCTTGTGGCTAAAGGATTTAGGAAAAAAGAAGGTATAGATTATTTTGACACTTATGCACCAGTAGCTAGAAAAACTTATATAAGGGTATTGCTAGCTTTAGCTTCCATTTATGATTTACATATGCATCAAATGAATTTTAAGATTGTATTTTTAAATGTAGATCTTGATGAAGAAGTGTAAATCGAGCAATCTTAGGGTTTTATATTTCCTGAGAATGAAAAAAAAGTTTATGTGTTTATGAAGTCACTATATAAATTAAAGCAAGAACCCAAATAATGGCATGAAAAATTTGATGAAGTTATTCTTTAAAATGGCTTTCAATATAATGGTGACGATTGGTGTGTATACATAAATTCACAGAGGAATTTTCATTTATACTATATTTACATGTCGATGACATGTTTATCATAAGTAAAAATATGATAGGAATTGATACTACTAAGAAGTATTTTTCTTCAAAGTTTAAGATGAAAGACTTAAATGAAGTAGATACTATATTAGGTATCAAAGTTAAGAAATATAGTGAGGGTTTTGCTTTGTGTCAATCATATTATATTGACAAAGTGATTAGAAAATTTATTCACTTGGTTGTGAAGGAAACAAATACTTATTATGATGTTTCTTGTAAGTTAACCGAAAATTTAGAGAGAACAGTGGCTCAATTGAAATATGCTAGTGCAATAGAAAGCTTGATGTATGCTATGTATTGCACGAGGTCGAATATTTCAGATGTAAGCTCTCAAGATATATGAACAATTCAAGTGTTGAACATTGGAAAGCTATTATTAGAGTTTTTAGATACCTTAAAAGAACACAAGCATTGAGATTGTTCTATGATAAACTTGCAGCTGTCTTAGAATGATACTCAGATGCTAGTTAGATTAACAGTGCTAGTGATAACAAGTCAACTTCGGGATAGATATTCACATTAGCTGGATGAGCTATTTATTGGGCTTCCAAGAAATAGACATGTATAACTCACTCTACTATGGAGTCTAAGTTTGTTGCTTTGGTAGCAACAGGCAAAGAAGCAGAACAACTAAGAAATTTATTACTAGATATAAAGTTATTACCACAACCGATGCCATTTATTTCCTTATACTGTGATAGTGAAGCTACTATGTCTAGAGCATTGAGTAAGATCTACAATGGAAAATCTAAACATATAATCTTAAGACATGAGTATGTATGACAATTACTGCAGATCGTATAGTTACCGTGACATATGTGAGATCTTGTTACAATCTTGCAGACCCATTAACTAAAGTACTCTCGAAAGATTTAATTAGAACAACATCAATAGGGATAGGTATGAAAACCTTTCCTTAATTAGTCGCCTATGACAGGAACCCAACTTAATTCTATTATACCAATAGACCTTAAGTTTAGTGGGTAATAATTTTTAGGGTTGGTGCTCAGAGTGCCAATCCGGATCGTATTTATGTCTGATTCATAAATAAGAGCAATTCTATTTTCCATAATATTACTAATTTAATGGTAGCACCCTTGTCTTTTATACACTTATTCGATCTAATTACGATTAGATATCTGATTATGATTAGATCGAAACTAAATCTGATTTAGTGATACGTGTATATTAGACAAAGACCCTGGGATTTACAATGTAGTGCGCAGTTACAACGTAGTTTGTAATTGACATTGGGAAGCGCACTATAAGATGTATATCCTTAAATAAAGTTCCTGGTCAAGATTTACTAACACGGGTCGGTTAGTAAAATCCGCTGAGACCAGTACATGTCGTATATCGTGACTTGATCTGATGGTTTATCCCAATGAACCATGAGTCTCGGGAGACTCGTATAGACATGTAGGTGTTTATTTAATAAACACTGAATGACTCACTGAAGATTTCCTAGTAGATGGTACACCAACCTCAATAGGAATCTTCTCGAGTTGAGCGAGCATAATGGTCCTTCGACTTGAGATACCACAGTGGGATTTATGAGTTATCCTCCACACTTTGATGACAGTCACGTCACCAATCTATTTAGATCAGACCTCCACATGTTCGTTGGGTGTGGACTAATGCTCATGATATCTAGTGCGTATCAAGATAGGATTCGGCAGTCCTGTGTATAGGGCATAGGCATCCTCACGTGTTTATGATCTAGTAAATCCATGGCCGTGGTATAACTTCGGAAATCAATTTCGAGTGTTATTTAGAGATCGTAAATTGAAAGTCGACTATATTATACCGAACGGATCTGACGTTCTTATCTATATCCCAGGTATAATATGGATAGCCTGTGACAGAGGGATTATACGTATGCAATGACCTCGGCTTGCATAGTTTAGCGAGATTATCTGTGGTCATCATAATTCATGAGTGGGTGAATTATGGACACGAAATTGGATTTCGTGACGGATAAACCTAAACTTAGAGAGTCCCACAATATGAAGTGTACTCGTTGAGCACTTGGGCAACACGATATGAATAATACTGATTATTCATAATACTTCACCAGATTAAATGAGTTAATTCGGATCGTTTAATCGGTTAAACGATAACACATGTATTAGTGGATTTTGTTCGATAATAATTATTGTGTATTTGTATTTGATACATAATACGATTAGATACACATTAATTATTCGTCAAATAAGATTTTGACACATGTCATAAATATATGTATTTGTTATTTATTGTAAATAAAAATACATATATAATAATAATTATATTAATGAATTATTTAGATATTTATTTGTCAAATATTTAAATGATTGATTAATTAAACTTTTTCCATAAATGTTATGAAAATTTGTCCAATTATTATTTGAACACATGGCATGATATAATTAAACCTTATGTGTGCAAATATGATTTGTCTAACATAAAGTTTAATTCAATTATTTGATTTAATTTTTTAGAAAGGAAAAAAATGCCCCTCTTTAATCGGTCATGTATATTAAATGAGGGAAAATTTGATCATCATCTTCTAAGCTTCATTCATGGCTGAAAACTCTCTCAAAATGGGTTTCAAAATATGTTTGATAAATCCATGAAGAAATAAAGGAAAAATTCAAGAAAAATGATTGGAAATCAAGAGATTAAAAGGTAATCTACTATAACCCAAGCTTAGAAATTAGTTTCATGTTTTCTTGAATTCTTAGAATAGTTCTAGGATTCTTTTAAATCTGAAAATTGGGGCTTTTGGTTGTGAATGATGGATTGGAAGCTTGTGTGCATGTGTGAAGTGTAATTGGATGGAATTAGTGTAATTAGTATCCAATTTATTCAATAGATGACATGTTGCCATTTTAGAGTGTTATGACCACTCTTGTAATGCCTAGAATTGTTCTTGGGTGATTCATATGTGGTGTTGAAATTAATTTGATTAATGTTGAAAAATTAGATTTAAAGCATCAAATTTTTGCAAATTTGGTTACTGGTTCAGACCTGGGAGTGTAATGATTTTGTTGATTAAAAATGTGTTTTATGAATGTTTTGGATGTGTTTTGGGAGTTGGAATAATTTCCGGAAAGTGTTTCAGAGTTGAAATAAGCGAAAACGGCCAAAAACGGTGTTTCCGGGTGACTTTTGAGCCAACAGGGTGACGGCTGTCCAAACAATGAATTTTTCACTGTTCGGGAAGCCCATGAACTGTCATAACACTATTGGGGTGACCTGGGCAGTTTCCATAAGTGTCGGGTGGTTGGTTCGGTCAAAAACGTGTTTTACGTCATTTTATGGAAAAACATTTTTCGTAAAAGTTTCACGACGTTTCCTTAATATTTATGTCGCTATTTGATATCCAATAAATAGGTTTAGGTGAAATATGAATAAATTATTCATATAAGATATTGAATAATTTATTCGGTAATTTGAAAAAGTTTTAAATTACGATTTCTCCCGAACCGCGCTTCCGCTGCGTCCATCGCCCGAAACCCCATCAAAAATGGTATCAGAGCAGGTCTGATGCTTCATCCATTATATTATTCATGTTTTTTATTTGATATTTAATCCAATTTTAATGTTCACACGTGCATATAATCTATATATGTTTCTTGAATTTTCGATTCCACGCTAACGGGAAATGTAACAGAAATTTAATGGTTAAATTGAGTTATGTTTTCTATAGGTAGAATTGAATTGTTTAGAAAATGATTTAGATTAAAATTTTGCATTTGATGTAGAGTATAGCTTCCTGAGGAGAATCCCCGCTTAAAATAAAGTTGTACAGTGACGTGTATTGGATACATGTTTCTTAGTATGTCTTGTCATTACGGTTTATGAGTATCTTTCTATAACTGCATATGAGATCATGCCAAAACTGTGAGGGTGTAGGTTATGGGATTTTATCCATGCCGGTTGTAAATTGATACTGAACAAATTCAAGTGAAAGTGGAAATCATGAACGTGCTGAAGCTGTCAGGACTACATCGGTAGCTTGAGTTTGTCATTGACAAGTAAAGCCTTGATACGCCTCCTTGTGAACGTGCCAAAGCTGTCATAACGAGAAACGGTCAGGACCAAAACCAGGAGTCACTGGTGAGTGATTGACAATAGGTTGTCTACCTAATGAATATACGTAGGCAAGATCGTGCAAAAGATGTGAGTCGAAATATATTCATGGGATCCTACTCTCACTATAGAATTCGATTTAATTATTGAATTCCCATTGTCCGTTCGGGATTACGGAATTACGAAAAGTAGTGGGAAACACTGATGGGTTAAAAATCCATAACTAAAGCATTGCGTAATTTTATAGAAAATTTTGCTTCGTTTTTCCTTTTATTCTATATTATTTATAGATTTATACTTCTAATCCACTGCATAACATATTACTTGAATAGGTTTTCTAACTTTACTTATGGTTGCGTAATTCTAGAATAGGTTCTAGAAAGACAGTAGACTTAGATATTGTTAGATTAGTTGAAACCATCGGGAACTGTTGTTCTGATTTTCTTGAAAATCAAGATGGTTTGTAACTTAGTTACTAAGTCACGATAGGTAATCTAAATGGATATCTGGTTTAGGACATAATTGTCTAGAAGAGAATAGTTTCTTATGCAGTAAGAATTGACTTGAATAGTTCATGTCTCGAGATTCTTGACTGGCATTAAGAAAACCCCCTTAGTATTTGTTTATCTTATAATGACGTTTCTTGGCTTTAGTGACTTTTATAAGTCACGTGTTTGACACAGTTTGCTAATCAATTATTTGCAATTGTTGTGAATAATTGAACGCAAATTATAAAGCTTAAGAAAAGAGGTGTGTATAGTTGTGTATAGAGAATATCGATTTTCACAATACGACAACTATAGGTATTGGATACCAGATCTCCCGTCTAGTTAATTAAAATAATGTTTAATAACTGTTTTGATATTTGATATCAGAACTTGCGACTATTGGATAGTTACTTGTTATTTATAAACAGTTGTTACATATTTTAATAAGACTAGTAGTGTCATTAATGAAAAGATAAATATTAAGAAAATGTTCGGTTAAATATATAACTTTGAACATTGCTTTGTGAGATTTTATCACATAAGCATTGGATGCTTGTTCCTTATGGTAAAGGATGGTCTGATAGGAGATCACACCTCATATCCTTATCCATGTAATAAATATAGTATTCAGGATGTGATTAAATCTCATTTAACCAATGATCGTCATTGGACCACAAGATTTATTAGACTAATACATTGGATTATGTAGTTTAATGAATTAGAAATTGCATTGGATAGTTTTCTTTACTTCGTAACTTAGTTAATGAACTGTCATGACTTGCTTACATGTTTCTAGAAGAATATATATTAAATGTCTTGAATGGTTCGAGAACTTTCAATATATTTCTGATGAAACACAGATAGAATATTTTGAATGGTTCAAAGATATTCTATTTGTAGTGTTGAAAACTATATCTTTAAAATTCATCGTGAATCTTTGAATTGTTCAAAGACATTTGATTTGATCAAACACATGAATTTAAGGCAATTAGTTCTAAATTTATTTAATGAATGTGATTCTTACTCAATATTAAACTTCCACGGTTTCATTTTGATGAAATTGGTCAGTGGGAGTAATTGAATCTTATATGATTTGATTCGTTGATATTGAGTGCTACCGAATTAGTTTTCGATACTCTTGGGGTTATGCTCCAGCAACATTAATTCATCTCTTTAATTAAGGTTCCATTCGTTTCTACAGTTACATATATGATATGTATAGTAGAAAATTTGAATCTTGAAAAGTTTAAGATTTGAAACTTTCTTTTGTATAATTGTTATATAATTGAAAGTACTTGTGCCTCGGAGATACAAGTAAGAGTTTATCATTTATTTTATTTAATAGAATATTGTATTCTATTTAATAGAATATCTTTTCTACGATCCCGAGTAATAAAATTATTTTGTTACTTGGTGGTTAACATTGGATGTTGACGATTGCAGAAAAGACTTGACTTATTGAAGTCAAATGTAAGAATGATAAACTATAATGGAACTACATAATTAATAAGATGAAATGACCCTTTGACAACTTCCGTATAAGTCACATAGGATGTCAGAATCATTTACAAAGTATTTGATACTTAATGATTCTGTTGTTTTCTTATCGAAGAAAATTATCCTATAACTTATAGTGGGAGCGATATTTGATATCGATTTCGGAAATTACCATTGAACCATAGACCTAAAATTGTTCGTAGCTTTCTACGATCAAGTTTTGAACTTGATTGAGCTTTCTATATGAATCGTTCATAAAATGTGTAAATTGTTTGCGCAACAAAAGCAAGTAAGCTTGATAAAGGTTTGACTTTTATAGTAGTACAATGAGAAAGGTTATACTCAGTAGTCAATTGTAGATTCTGAGAAAACTTGTCTCTGGTCGCACTAATTGAACAGTTAAAGATCTGTTGGTTAGTGTTGATATTAAACTATATATTTTGGCTAAAGAATGCAAAGTGGCGTTCTTGAATGATTTCTTCGAATGAGAAATTCGTCGTGTTTTCTTTATTTGAAGAAGTTTATTCTAGAATGGCCCTAGAGTTTGTATTCTGCTAAGATCACAGTTTGATATACTAACTTATGGAGCTTATTGTAGACTCAGATAAGTTTTACAAAAATCTATCTTCTCTAATTTTGATACAGTCAGATTGTCTGATTTTATCAAAGTACAGAGAATACATATTTGACAGTAGGGTCAGTGGGAGCATACAAATTTCTTTCTAGTGTTATATATCCTAACGACATTTTCATTATTAATGTAATAATGAGATGTTTGTAAAGTAAAATATTTACTTAAGTCTTCTTTTCTTCGTGTAAGTAATGGGAGCAGTTTCTGATATATTTGATATAAAGTTTTATATATGATATAAAACTAAGAGACTTGTGAGATATTCCCATTACTCGTGCATTAGATATGATCTAATAAAGGACACAGTAAGACTATATGTATGACAATTAGTATAATTGTTTGACAGTTAACATGTCTTTTATTTATATAGTGTTCATCTTTCGTAAATGATGATACCTTTGTCGAAAGAGAGATTGATCGGAATGTCTAGTCAATCGTGTGCATCATATGATGATGGCGTAATGAATACTATATTATGTACGATTATAGATATCAATTTAATTGTAACTGTTACGAGTTATTTTGATATGTTGTCGACCAAAAGATGGATCTTAAAACATGTTCTTTGTGATCTTTGAGATATTAAGAACGAGTTTCTTATTCATGGAGAATTTAATCTGCTACCATAAGGTCAGATTAGTTTTGATCCTAATTATGACATTAGATGGTCTATGTCATATAAAGTCTGAAAAGATGCAGTGGGAGTATCACCATTGATTCTACTGAATTAGTGGAATCAGTTGAGACTTTCGAAGTATTGACTTAAGAAGTTGCAAAGTGACCTCAATGATTAGAACTGTTGATATTAGTGTAGTGTTTGCGGTTGTCTCAAAGTATTTGGATTTGATTTCTAAATACATAGACAACTCAGTAGCTATAACACAGAACTGTTATAGCGTCTGAGCTATAACACAGAACAATTACACCACAAGTGTGGAACCGGGAACCGTTCGATTCGATTTCGATTCGGAATCGAACCGAACCGGTGGCCGGGTCTTTTTGTTCTTTGTGCTTACTGTGTGTTTGTTTAATTGATTCTGGTGTAATTGTTCTTGTTCCTTTGGCTTCTGATTTATTCTTGAATCCCTGTTGGATGTGTTCATTGTGAACCAAACGCAACTGCTTGGTCAAGAAACTGAATCTTGCTTATGCAACAGAAGCTTCCACAATAATAAAAATGTCTCACTTGTGACGGAGGAAAACCATGATTACAATAATAATCCCCAAAAACATACGCGATTATCTACGAATATGTGGCAAGTTCCAATTATCCGCTTAAGGAATTTCTCTTATAGGGGAATAAAGGTTTTGATTGTCTTCTTGAGAATTCATAGTTCCCATTTTTGCCAAGAAATTCGCCGCACCATTGCCCTCTTGTTGGACAATTATGACCCATAGCGTCACTATTGTACAGATCATGGTGTTGTTGTACAAATTAACTATGTGACAAAGGAGATTGCACTCTTATCATTTGTGATTAGATAACCAAGATATATAAATGATAGGAGGTCCTTGTGATTTGTTCCTGGATTGAGAATGATATGAGACAGTATCAATCCACGAAGGATAAATCATTTAATATCCCTAGTCAGAGCATTATCGAGATTGGACATCGATGAATGCGTAAAAGACTAGTATTACAATTGTGCGCATTGTGAGGGCACAATAGCATAGTTCTCATATATTTGGGTATAGGATACTCATGCAAGTGTAGTACGAGGTTGTGTTTTACCGATGGTACGGGAAACAGCTTCGCTCAGGATAGACCCCCTCGGAATTCCATTGGTAGTATGACTATATGTCTATGGAAGTCCGAAATCAGGGTAGGTGTATTTGGTCTTAACCTGAGACATGCACCGCTAATACTTGCGACAATCAATATACTTTGGTTGCGGTCGTCCAGTACTTTAACAGGTTCTGTGTACGCATATGCTGGGTATATTGAGAATCGTAGTGTGTTGGGTGTGATGTCAAGACGGAAGTGTCACTCCAGTCATATGGAGATGATGATCGCGCAGGGATACAGAACTGGTTCTCTAAAAAGGTTGCAACCGTCGGGATAATATGACTTGGTCATGATTATCCGATATTAAAGAGACTAGTTGCTCGTGATCTGATATATGCTTCGTACGGGGCAGACAATGTACCAGCCCCAGTCCTTGCATGTGATCATCTGATACTGGATCGAAATACGCAATACTACGTATACTACACCTGATCTAGATCCTTTATTCCTGTAAGGATATTTCTGGAGAATTAGGAAGGCATGGTGCTTTGCTAGAAGCCAACCTTGTCTTGTAAATCGGTATAAACGTAGTACGAAGTACTTACGTGTTTGGATAGTCCGACGACCGAAATTACTGCCAACATGTCCGGGGATCTCATGGGTCGCTTCCCGAAGATTCACCGATGAAGTATGACTCACACTTTAATTAATCTGGGATTAATTAGATGAGAGAAAATTAATCTGGGATTAATTGCGGAGATATTTTATCTGGGATAAAATATCAATTTAAAGAGAGATAACGATTAATTTAGAATTAATCGGTAAATTAATATATTCGATATATTAAACGAAATTGGATTTTGACGCGGAATTAAAATTAGATTTTAATTCGGGTGAACGAATTAATTTAGAATTAATTCGTTAGCGATGTGAATAGTGACTTCGCTAGGCGTAATCATTTAATTACGTCGCAACGAAAAATTCGTTAATTTGGAATTAGCGAATCCGAGCCCGGGATTGTTTGCGAGCGCATTCGCATTTCGAATTCGAGTGCGGCACGCAAGTCAAATCAAGCGTCAAATCATTAGTCGCATCAAGCGTCAAATCACTTGTCACTTTGAGTGATGTGACTTGACAACTTGATTGATAGATGTGACTTGATGCGAGTTGTTGAAAAGCTTTTAAAAGCTTGAGTGACATATATTATTATTATATGTTTGGTATATGTTAAATTGATTTTAGAAATCAATTACACTTTACACAATTTTTAAACTCTTTCTCTCTCTTTCCTCTCTTCTTCTACACACCCAAGGGGCTTTATTTTTCTGGTTTTCTGGTTTGAAAAACCAAGAGAGTGAAGGGAAGCAAGTGCTTGATTTTGTGGCAAAATCAAGAGAGCTAGCACTCCGAGAGACATGTGAAGGTGATAGGGAAGTCCACCCATGAGCCGGGAATCAAATCACGAAGCTTGGAGCTTGACGAAGTTGATCCACAAAACCGAAACCAGTGAGCTGTGAACTGTCACTGCCGAATGCACAAGGAGCGGAAAATGGAATTTTGTTGCTTCGAGCGTCGTTCAACCGATCGTTGTGGGTATTCCGCAACTCCCTCGTATGTATTCACATGTGTTTCATGCTTGTTTATTGATCCTTGGGACCTTAGTAAACTCCAACAATGGTATCATGAGCAAGGGAAAGCATGAAAAAGTTTAGGGCTTAAAATTTGGGTAAACTTGATTTTGAGCATGTATAATGAAATTGGATGAATTAGTATGCTTAAATGTGTTTTAATTGATGATTGATTGGATCAATTTGATAAAAAATTGTTTGGAACAAATTTGCCCAATTTTGTTGTGCTGGCCGAATGTCCACCTTGCCCTATTGTCTTGGAATTTTTGATTTTTGATCATTGGATGTGTTGGAAATCATTCGGGAATATGATTTAATGTCGATTTTGGAATTAATTGGATTGAAACCGAATCGGACGTTAAATCCCCAAATTGCCGAGAATGATGTAGCATGAAAATGGGTTTGATTTTTGTTAAAATGTGTTGGACATGTTTTAATGTTAATGGCATGATTAATTAGTGCTAATTTGATGTTTTGGAAATATTGATTTGGGTGATTAATAATGCTATACACTTTAGGTTAATTAAATGTGAAATTGGATTTTTGTGTTTAATTAAATTGGGCCTAATTTTGGAAATTGGACTTTAAAGTTGTAAATGGGCTTATTGGGCTTGGTTGTACTAAGTTGGGTTTAGGCAAAATTGGTTGGATCCAATTGGGCCCAAAACCGCATCCATAAAGCCCAAATGCGACTAATGGACCTTTAAAGTTTAATTGGGCCTAATGGGCCAAAATTGATTTCTGGGCTTAAGGGGTAACTCCCGGATTGGATTTTGGTTATTCGGTTTGACCCGAGTTGACCAAAAGTCCACGCCTCAAGAAATTAATTAAAAGCCCATTGGACTTTAATTAAATTGACGTTGGACGTTAATTGGGCTTTGAGACCCGTAACGATTAAATTTGGAATTTAAGTCGTAAAGGTTTATTAATAAAGTGTAATGTTTAATTTGGAATTAAATAGCGAATTAGAATTGAATACAAATTGAATTGGATTTAATTGTGTAGTTTAATTTAATTCTAGAATTCGTACTTTAAGTACTTATTCGCAAAACGAGTTTGACTCGAGCAAAATCAAATCGTTGTTTGAACATTGGATGATCACTAATTATCAGATTAATTAATTGGATTAGATTGATTGATAACATGCTTATGTGAATACATGGTTGCGATGCATGAATAATGTATATCGGATGGATATTAGATGGGTGGGACAATTTTAGAAATTGTTGTAATAAATTTGATTTATTAATTGGACCTGCGTGTCCAGCCTTATTACCTCCTTATTCTTTGTATTCTCTTCTCACATATTCCCCTCAATGTAAATGAGGTTTCTTTATAAGTGTAGTGTAATGGGTAGAAGTAATACTTGTGCTAGCGGGAGAGATAAATGGAGAGATTTGATCTAGGATCAATGTGTAAAGTATCCATCTGTATATCATTATTATTTTATCATATGCTCTTTATTATGTGTTTAGAATGCATGTTTAAGGGTGTATGATGATGAGACCTTAACAAAGATAATAAATTGGTTGCCAATTTGCACTCGAAAAACCCTCGCAAAATATTAAGCGTTTTTCCTTCCATTGAGTGATTCTCACTCAAGATCCGAGACTGGCATTGGCTTGTTGGCCAAAGTCAAGGCCTTTGTCCGTCGATGATGTGTTTGAATCACGAGAGCTTTGTTCCATGTTAGTGTCTTGTCCAAGTTGTGGTTTGTTAGCCGAAGTCAAGACCACTTCTTGTCCATCGACATTGATTACGAAGCTTTCCATGGTCAATGGGTCGCGCTTGACTGTGATCACTAAGTTTGTTGTGCCAAAGTCAAGGCTTAGTTGATTCAGAGGAAAAAGGTTAGGTAATACATTGGATGTATTGGCATATATAAGATATATGTTTCAGACATGGATGTCCCCCTACCGGATCTAGGAATTGGATTGGATCCAATCGATCTTAGAGATCTACCTAGTTAATTATCATACAATTTGTTGGCCAAAGTCAAGATTGTGTGATATTTAACGGGATCCTAGCCCACTAGGAAACACGGTTTCCCGAGTACTCGACAGAGGGTTAGAGGCTCGCCGAAAAATAGTGGGAGGCAAGAATTGAATTTGCAATATTCGTTTAATTACTTGTCATACGCGCTCAAATCAAATATCAATTCGTCAAATAAATTAAATGTTAGTTGGACTAATATTTAAATATTGTTTTTAATAAATAGTTGGACTATATTCAAACTATTCATTTATAGTTGATTTTATAATTGGATTATAGTAATCAATATAATTGATTTTAATCTATTAAATTATAGTTGATTAAATAGTTGGACTATTGTAATCATTATAATAAATAGTACCGAAATCGTTGATTAAATACTTGGACTATTACAATCAAGATAAAATTGAAAGATTGACATTTAAAACATAATCCTAGGGAAAATGTATTTAAATGGTTTAATTTTCAAATTGGGAATAATTTCAGGATAGTCCTGAAACTAATAAGTTACTTTATTTGTTAAAATAACATATTAGGCCTAAGCCGGAGTTAAGCAAATAGTCGAGCATAATCTTTGGAAGATTTATGTGATGATAACTTAAGTGCTTAATCCATTAAGCTTGTCGAAGTAAACTCCTTAATTTCTGAATCAGAACTAAGGATTAGATCCTTCAAGTATGATAAAGAAATTGAAGGATCTTCATAAATCTATTTTTAGATTTTAGAAGTACTAAATTGTAATAAATAATTCTTGGAGAATTAATGACTATTCTCAAGGAGACAAAGTCAAACTTTGCAATTGGCAAGTAGCGCAAGGCGCACCTTACCTCGATATTCTAGAAACCCAAGGCTTGGCCAAAAGCTACTGGAATGTGAAAAAGGGCAAATGCAAAATCATTTTAATCTTCTAGGAAGATAAAGAACATATCTCAAAATGTCTGCTTAAATGTGGCAAACGGGATCGCGGAAGCGTGACTGCCGTTTGGACAAAGCAGACATGAAGGAATTGAAGATGTGCAAGGCTTTGACTTCAAATATGTTTGTCATAAATATGTTCACTAATAGTATTAAAATTGGATTTTAGAAACTTAGTGTGATATATATAAATTGATGTTCAGAATCTGCTATGAGCAGGATGCTGACCTCAATTGAGATTTATTCTGCGAATTGGAAATGGGACGAAAGTCGCTGTTTTGACCGTAGATACCTAAGTTTAGGAACTACCTTCCGGGTGTGTACCTAAAATTGGAAACTGTTATAATGTAACTAGTTTGACTAGAAACATTATCTTTATATCAGTGTTTAACCTGTTGCGGGTGAACCTTTATATTCTAGAACACTAAAGTGTTTCATTATATAAAGATGATATTGAGATAAACACATTAGATGTGAATAACAGAGTTTATATTTTGAATATAAATAAATCTCAAACATGAGAAACAAATAGCTCGAACTGATTTGATCAGAAGAAACTGATATTGTGGCATTGTAGTCTGGGACACAATCAAACAAGACTCGTATATCCACACTTTCGAAGAGTGGGTACTCGGACTGATTTGATTCCAATCAAATAAAGTCTACGAATCAAGTTTATTGGACAAAGTGCCTAAAACACTATTTACTTGGTAAAAGTGCAAATGCCACCTATCTGTTAGCCCTAGTTCATAGTGAAGCAAGTGGGCCCATGTCTAGCTAGGCTAGAGGTGGATATGAATATTTCGTGACCTTTACGGATGTGACATCGCATTATGGTTATGTGTTTCTTTTGAAGAACACAAATCAGAAACTTTTAGAGTTTCGACACGAAATGGACAACAGATCGGCTAAAGTATTATATTGTCACGGTAAGACCGTTATGGAAAATACTTACGCAATAAGTTTCTAATATGCTTGAAAGAGTATAGTATTCTTTCAAATAGGACTCCTCATGGAACACGTCATCCTGACGGTGTGTCCGAAATGAATAACTGAATTATGTTAGACATGATAAGGTTAATCATGAGTCGCTCTGAGCTACCATTTCCTTCAACAGATACGCATAAACAGTGCAGAACTTATTTAGAATAAGGTTCCATAAAAATCTGTTTGACAGATATCATATTAGATATGAACGGGAAAAAAACCGGGTTTCTCATTCCTTAAAATTTGGGTATGATAGGCATATGTTTGGATGATATCAAACTAAAACCCAAATTGGATAAGTGCCAAATGTAGGTTATCCTAGGGATACATAAGTATAGTACTTATACATCTCACTAGAGAACAATTAGATTGTTACTCACCATGCGGTTTTCCTAAGAGGAATACCGATATGCAGTGGTAGTGGGAGGATAGTAAAACTCGATGAAAATCGGAGTAATACTGTTCAAGGTACCGAGTCCTTAATGGAACACATATAGTTCATCAAGGATGAAACTATACCATAATCTTCGAATACACAAGAACCGCGTATGTCGGAGAGAGTCAGAAAAACAACCTGGGTTTAGGTTTCTGATCTCACCTCATAAAGATCTCAATCTTGTTGAGGTATACCAACTGACTACGTATGAGGAAGTGATACAAAGATATCGACTCCCAATTATGACAAAGTGTCATAAGTCCGAAATGGATTCCATGTAAATCAACAAGTTTGGATACTAGTTGATGTACCGCAAGGCATTGTGCCTATTGGTACTTATAAGTCTTCAAGGAAGACGTACATGGATGGCAACATACCAACGTATAAAGCTAGGCTTTTAGCGGAAAGGTATCATTATCAACATTGTGTTGATTACGATTCAACCTTTTACCTGTTGTCACGGTTAATCCATTTGGATAATGCATGCTGATGCTGCATATTTCATTAATGAAATATGACAGCTGAACGAAAAATCTTCCTGAAAAGGAAACCTTTTGGAGAATGTTTACAACATCATGTCGGTTTTGTCGTACCATAACTAGCAAACAAGGTTTGCAGGTTATTCGATCCATGTTTGGATTGAAACAAACATTAGGTTCTTGGAATTGTCGTTTTGATGTAATCATAATGGTTTATGATTTAATTCAAAACGAAAATGATTCTTGTGTATATAAGAGGGTTAGTGGGAGCGCACTGACAGTGGCTGTCCTATAAAATAATGATATTCCCATAATAAAATCGGTGAAAGCTTGCCTTTCGACAAAATTCTCCATGGAATTCTTGGGAGAAACAACCTTTATTCTAGGAATAAAGATCTACTGGGATAGATTAAGTTGTTAACATTCTCTGAGAAATCGTACATTGAAAAATGTAAGCGACCTGGTGTCTCATACGCTTTGAGCATATGGATTCACAAACAGACCAATCCGAGTGATAGTCACTGGATTGAAGTTAAGAACATACTTAGTGTCTTAGAGAACTAAGGATGATGTCTTAATCTAGGGAGATGGAGAACTTGAAGTGACTGGGATCATTGCTGCAAGTTTCCTAACCGATAAAGACGACTAAAAGTCTCAAACGGTACTATACAGTTTGAATAACGGTACGGTGAGCTGGAAATCTTCCAAACAAGATACTATTACCGAATAAACAACAAATGCGGGTTATTTCTGCAGCTGAGGTGGCAATAGAAGCATTCTGGGTCGATAATAAATCTAATTAGATTAGATATAATTCTGTTAGCAGCTGAGCTAGGCTTGAGCACAGGCTAAAGAATTAATGGTCTCATCAACGATCCAGATACATAATTCGATATTCATCTGATTCGTTCGGATCATACATCGTGGCGATGTGATGATCGTATAAATCGCATCAGACGATAATCATGTAAATCCGCTGACGAAAGCCTTTCCTCAGCAGTTTGAGCCAACCGTACACAGTTCGGGTGTAAGACACTCGAGTGACTGGCTATAGGCCAAGTGGGAGATTGTTGGACAATTATGACCCATAGCGTCACTATTTGTACAGATCATGGTGTTCTTGTACAAATTAACTATGTGACAAAGGAGATTGCACTCTTATAATTTGTGATTAGATCACCTAGATATATAAATGATAGGAGGTCCCTGTGATTTGTTCCTGGATTGAGAATGATATGAGACAATATCAATCCACGAAGGATAAATCATTAAATATCCCTAGTCAGAGCATTATCGAGATTGGACATCGATGAATGCGTAAAAGACTAGTATTGCACTTGTGCGCGTGTGAGGGCACAACGACATAGTTCTCATATATTTGGGTATAGGATACTCATGCAAGTGTAGTAGGAGGTTGTGTTTTACCGATGGTACGGGAAACGGCTTCGCTCAGGATAGACCCCCTCGGAATTCCATTGGTAGTATGACTATGTGTCTATTAGGGTGAGCAACAGTTCCGGGTCTACCCGGAACCGGTTAGAACCGGACCGGTTTTTCGGGTTTGGAACCGAAACCGATTGTAATTGGGTAGGTTCCGGTTCCAAAAATGAAGGAAACGATTTTATCCAGGTAGGTTCTGGTTCCAAAATGATCGGAACCGAAACCGGACCATGGAACCGGAACCGATTTTAAGTGTAATGAGAATCTGGTTGATTTGAATTGCCTGTGTTTTTGTTCATGGCAAAATATAAGGTGTTGATGCTTGATAGTGAAAATCCCACACTAGTTATTGTGTTAATAATTGTACAATGTCTAAGGCAAGTTATGGCATCACGTTGGTGCATGTGGAAAGATTGGGTCGTGCATTATTGGTGCAGATAACGACTGTTGATGAAGCCAAACGATTCTACCCTCTGTTTGGACTAAGGACCAATATTGCCCTAATTTTCTCTGGCCGAACAGTGAAGTATTTCTCTAATTTGAGGAAAAAATTTGGGTCCTGGAGTTGATGGTTGGGCCATCTCCTTGAAATGAATGATGAGCATTGTGGTTCTGTTTGGGCTTGTAATTTGTGGACTTTACTGGTGGGTGAACAATTTTGTTAAACTTCCTACCCGTAGTAGTAGGGAAGAAGAAGGTAATGTTTTGCTTGGATATAAATAATCTTATTATTGTTAACATCATTTTTCAATTGCATTATAGCAACAAAATATAATATAAACTGCACAATAGAATACAATCAATTAATTATAAAGTTTTAATTTTTTTTTAAGAAAAAAGACTTACTAAATATGAACCTATAAGTAGTTTTCATTAAAATATTTTAAAATATGGTAATTCGGAACCGGAACCGGACCGGAACCAGATTGGAACCGAATAATAGGGTACCCTGTTTAATTGGGTAGGTTCCGGTTCCACTTAGTGCAGAACCGAATTTTTTCGGGTAGGTTCCGGTTCTATGCGGAACCGGAACCGAAACCGGTTTTGCTCACCCCTAGTGTCTATGGAAGTCCGAAATCAGGGTAGGTGTATTTGGTCTTATCTTGAGACTTGTACCGCTAATACTTGCGACAATCAATATACTTTGATTGCGGTCGTCCAAGGCTTTAACAGGTTCTGTGTACGCCTATGTTGGGTATATTGAGAATCGTAGTGTGTTCGGTGTGATGTCAAGACGGAAGTGTCACTCCAGTCATATGGAGATGATGATCGCGCAGGGATACAGAACTGGTTCTCTAAAAAGGTTGCAACCGTCGGGATAATATGACTTGGTCATGATATCCGATATTAAAGAGACTAGTTGCTCGTGATCCAATATATGCTTCGTACGGGGCAGACACTGTACCAGCCCCAGGCCTTGCATGTGATCATCAGATACTGGATCGAAATACGCAATACTACGTATACTACGTCTGATATAGATCCTTTATTCCTGTAAGGATATTTCTGGAGAATTGGGTAGGCATGGTGCTTTGCCAGAAGCCAACCTTGTCTTGTAAATCGGTATAAACGTAGTACGAGGTACTTACGTGTTCGGATAGTCCGACGATCGAATTTACTGCCAACATATCCGGGATTAATCTAGGATTAATTAGATGAGAGAGAAAATTAATCTAGGATTAATTGCGGAGATATTTTATCTGGGATAAAATATCAATTTAAAGAGAGATAACGATTAATTTAGAATTAATCGGCAAATTAATATATTCGATATATTAAACGAAATTGGATTTCGACGTGGAATTAAAATTAGATTTTAATTCGGGCGAACGAATTAATTTAGAATTAATTCGTTAGCGACGTGAATAGTGACTTCGCTAGGCGTAATCATTTAATTGCGTCGCAACGGAAAATTCGTTAATTTAGAATTAACGAACCCGAGCCCGGGATTGTTTGCGAGCGCATTCGCATTTCGAATTCGAGTGCGGCACGCAAGTCAAATCAAGCGTCAAATCATTAGTCGCATCAAGCGTCAAATCACTTGTCACTTTGAGTGATGTGACTTGACAACTTGATTGATAGATGTGACTTGATGCGAGTTGTTGAAAAGCTTTTAAAAGCTTGAGTGACATATATTATTATTATATGTTTGGTATATGTTAAATTGATTTTAGAAATCAATTACACTTTACACAATTTTTCAACTCTCTCTCTCTCTCTTTCCTCTCTTCTTCTACACGCCCAATGGGCTTTATTTTTCTGGTTTTCTGGTTTGAAAAACTGAGAGAGTGAAGGGAATGCAAGTGCTTGATTTTGTGGCAAAATCAAGAGAGCTAGCACTCCGAGAGACATGCGAAGGTGATAGGGAAGTCCACCCATGAGCCGGGAATCAAATCACGAAGCTTGGAGCTTGACGAAGTTGATCCAAAAAGCCGAAAATAGTGAGCTGTGAACTGTCACTGCCGAATGCACAAGGAGCAGAAAATGGAATTTTGTCTCTTCGAGCGTCGCTCAACCGATCGTTGTGAGTATTCCGCAACTCCCTCGTATGTATTCACATGTGTTTCATGCTTGTTTATTGATCATTGGGACCTTAGTAAACTCAAACACCTCTCGCATAATATGATTGATCTGGTAATACATCTCATCTAAAGCATCCATAATTTTATTCTAGTAATCCTAAAGATACCAATTCGTACAGGCCTTTGATTTTAGCCAATTCACAACAGCCATAGAATCACTTTTTATAATAATATTTCTTGCCGACAAAGATAAATGCAAGAATAGAATTAGCCTTGGGCACTTAAATCATCCTCATCATATAGTGTTATATAGAAAAACAAAAGATAAATGTAGCATCTACTTTTCATTTACAATATGAGTATATCGGAATTCTGCAGTAATTCAAATAGATGTCAAGGTATAAAAGTTAATAATACTAGTATAGGGTCAGTACTTTATGCGGGTTGAGTAAATATTTTAAGTATTATAGGTGCGCAAAATTGACCCTATCATGGATGGCACGTGTCGGAAAAATAAATGAAGCTTCCTTCATAAGATACTGAAAGTGAGCCTGCCGTGAATAGAGATCGGGGAGCGACATTTGTCAAAGCATAACTGTGACACATGACAGTTCAAATATTTTCTAGTATCCAACCACTTCGGGATCAACTCACTCCGGAGGGACATCTCACATCTCTCCAAAGTGAGGAATAATTTTTGAATGGAGAGGGCAACCCTCCAAGGTGAATCCACCCTGGAATAAATGTCATTCCAAAGTTCAGAGGACCATCTCAGATCCACTCTGATATTCGATCTCTGTGTCAATGTTAAATTCCTTATAAAATAATGGATTTTTATGACAACCCACTTACTTGGATAGAAAAATATAATTCAGCATGCATAATTACAAGTGTTAATACACTTAATTACATATTTAAGCATGGCATCTGCCATGTGCACGTCACGCAATAGACAAGTGTCAATCGAGGGGTGACACCTCAATAACATTCACTGTATAAATATGACAATTCCCGTAGAAATAGGGGTTTGGTGGAAACTGATCGTGAATTTTACACGTTACGCAAGCGCACGTATCGCTCAAGTAGTATAATAAATATCGATCCCACGAGGACTTATTACCTACGTTAATAATTAATGAAACTAACAACTTACGAGTATCTAATTGAAAAGTAAACGTGATTATTGGTTGAGATAAATTGTAACTAAAACATATAAATAAAACTATGATAAATCCAAAGATAATTATTGAAGAGAAAACATCCAGGGTTGTGAATCTTCCCAATATTCTTCTAAAGATGAATTGATTCTCCTATACTTATGCAATACATTGGCATTAACCCGGAACACTAAAGTATCCACAAGCCTCTTCCGATGGTCGTGTGCAAATATTCAAAGTAACTTAATTAACTATATTTCTATGTTAAATACGAAATCCCAAATTCATTAAGAACAAGTTCCAATTATGGCTACACCCGCTCTACAGGCATATTTCTATCCTGAAGGGAAATCCTTAAGATGAGAACATGTGCTACTGAATCTAAGGCTAAACATAAAATCCCTTTTTCAAGTTCAGCTAAGTTTACTACATCAATCCCATTGGTGATAAAGCAATAAGAAACATTAAGATCTAGATTCAATAAACAATCCAAAATATCACACGAATATAAGAAAATACATTATTAAGTTCATAGAATATAGGTTTCATCACAACCACAGATTATAAATCTAGTTATTATACATATTCAACAACTCTAAATAGATATTCAAAGAATAACATAACAGTAAGATAGTGTAATGACTTGAAGTTTCGTTACCTGATTATAGTAGTAATATGGTGACTGGGATTAAATTTTTCCGGGTGGTAGTGCAAAATATTGGAGATGATATAAAGATCTAATTTTGAGAGTAATATTTTAGTACTATGATTAACCCATTTGGGTTCGATAAGAATTATGAAATTTGACTGGGTGGTATTATATCAAGAAGATTTGAAATTTTCCTACACCTTTTGACACATGACCAAGGAAATTAAACCCCTCATTTTATGTTTTCTTTCTTCCTCTCTTCTTCTTCTTCTTCCTAGCAAACTCCATAACCTTATTCCCCGCCATTTCCACCCCAATTCTTGTGTTCCTAAGCCATATACAAGCTTAGTAGTGTTATAAGGGAGCTTAAGGGACCCTACTTGTGAAGAAATATTTGGTTCTAAGGTGAGAAAAGTTAAACCCAAACTTTGATTTACTGAATTTTGATAGATTGATGCTTGAAAGGTGTTGGTAGCTTGGGTTTGGGGATGTATTTGTGGTTGTTGAGTTGGAAAAGTTGAGGGTTTATGAAACCCCCAATTTGTGAAATCCCTAAGCATGAAACTAAGATGGGGTTTATAAAATGATTTTAAGGTGGTGATAAAGGGTGTAATGGAAGATATATAGTGTATTTGTTATGGTTTTGGCTTGTGTTGTGTTGTGGGGATGGTGTGTGCGGGTGAGGTTGGATTCAGGTCCTGAAATCGGCTTGGCGTCATGACGCGCAAGCCTGGCGTCGCGACACATTCTGGAAATTTGGTGCTGGGTTGGTTTTGGGTTATGGGTGTCGCGACGCCAATGAGGCAGCGTCGCGACGCGGAATATAGAGATGACTTACTGCCTCAATTATGCTTCGTGGTGTCGCGACGTGGAGACAGAGTGCACTTACTGCCTCACCTGATGGGGTAAGCGTCACGACGCCCAACCCTCAGCGTCGCAAAGCGTGGCCGGATTTTCAGGTTTCATTTTGTTGGTTCCAGTTTTATTCTAAGTTATTAAGAGACACTCTAAGGGCCTCATATAGGTGTGTAGACACACGGTAAACCATATATTGCATATGCTTTGCAAATCATTATAAGAAAAACTAACGATTTCTTTGACCTTAGATCATCAGTCGGATATTCGGAGATCACCTACATCGCATACCGCACCCGACTTGCCCTAGCACTGTGAGTGGAGTACTTTTTTAGAGTTTTAATAATAATTCTAGATATGATTTTGCAGATCAATTAGCTAAGTTTATTTTTCTTGAAATGTTGATTTCACTGAAGTTGAGACATATGATTTAAGATTTTTGGTAAAACTTGGTTTCAGATAAATGCTTTGATGATGAAAATGATTTCAAAGGAATGATTTTATGATTTTGGAGGCATGGGGGGAACCCACCTCAGATGTAACTTGATTCAGACATGGAATTGACGGATATCGGTAACCAATCCGGATATAGATGTGTGCACATGGGATACGGGACTAGGGATGACAGATGCCCCTAGATCCTGGGTATTGGGGTAGTGGGATAGCGAAGCCCCTGGACCCGGATTTCATAGACATGTTGATGGCACTGATAGCACCACTGTTTACTGGTTTAGTGGCTTGGGGGACGCAGAGACGTAATGCCCCCAAGACCACAGGATTATGTACAGTATGACAGATGATATTTCTGATGATGAAATAGATGTTTTTATAAATGTTTTTGCAAATGTTTTGAAAGGAAAAACTATGGTTTATGTATTAAGAATTCTAAAATTTATTTCATGGATTATAAGTATTTTCTAATGCTGTTTGTTTTCCTGTTTCATAACTCCACTAATTGAGTTATATATGACTCACCCCCATCTCTCCAGATATTTGCAGGACTTTTCTACTGGTGAGTCAAAACTATCTTTTGGGAGACATGGATCATGGACAAGAGCAGCACTGCAGTCACTAGTTGTATGGGTTCATCATGTCATATCTACATTCATATATAATGTAGTCTTTTTTAGTTCATGTGATGTATCTATGTATATATTTGGATGTACAGTAATTATATTGTGTACGTCTTATGTTTAATGGTTCATACAATTAATCTAATTTTATTTTGAGTGTTATTAAAAGAATGATTGAATTACGGTTTCAGTCAGTAGCTTATGTGGCAGTGGAATCTGTCCCCTTTCAGTAACATTCCCGGATTGAGGATGTTACAGATAATAAAAAGGAAGAAGAAACTATGTCGAGATCATCAATCATTCACTCCTTGCTGTTGAGTTTCTGAGTTGTGATCCCTTAATGTGCTTTGTTTTCTCATTCACGATCACCTTGGAGGCTGTGAATTTATGTTATGAAGCTCTGGAATTAGGGCATCAACCCCCCTAGGTTTTGGGACGAGTTGTTGCTTATATAGAAGGTCTGGGGAGTGATTCTTGCTTAAAATTGAGTCTGGGCTGAATCTGGGTACGCAAAACACATCGGGACGCACGTTGATCATGTCGCAACGCACTCTTCACCTTCACCGGTGCGTCGCGACGCGCTAAGGCCAGCATCCTGACACGTCGTCGCTCAACCCTCGGCCTTGTTACATCATTCGCGTATTACGACACGTAATCCAATATCGGGACGTGCGTTTTGACTCTGAATTTTCCCCAGATTGCTCCACATTTTGCCGCTTTTATCTCTCGTTGATTCCATTGAGTCTCAATCTTATCTTTGTTCGGGTTTTGGCCGAAGGGCGCGGCGGAAGCGCAGTTCGGGTGAAATCGTAATTTAAAACTTTTCAAATTACAGAATAAATTATTCAATATCTAATATGAATAATTTATTCATATTTCACCTAAACCTATTTATTCGATATCAAATAGTGATATAAATATAAAGGAAACGTCACGAAACTTTTACGAAAAACATTTTTCCGCAAAATGACGCAAAACTCATTTTTGACTGAACCGACCACCCAACACTTATGGGGACTGCCCAGGTCAGCCCCAATAGTGTTAGGGAAGTTCATGGGCTGCTCGAACAGTGACGAACTCACTGTTTGGACAGCCGTCACCCGGTTGGCTCAAAAGTCACCCGATAACGCCGTTTTTCACCGTTTTCGCTTATTTCAACTCCGAAACACTTTCCGGAACTTGTTCCAACTCCCAAAACACATCCAATACATTCATATGACATAAAACTCATCACAGAATTTCCAGTTTACTCAGATCTGATCCAGAAATCGAAATTACCAAATTTCATGCTTTAAATTAAATTTTTCAACATTAATCAAATTAATCTCAACACCAACCAAAGTCACCACACATGAACCACCCAAGAATAATTCTAGGCATTAAAAGAGTGGTCATAACACTTTAGAATGGAAACATATAATCAAATGAATAAATTGGACCAAAATTACAATAATTTCATCCAAAGTCTACTTCACACATGCCAACACTTCCAAATCTATCCACTAAAAACAAAAGCCCCAATTTTAAGAAAAAAAATGAAACCCTAGAACCATTCTAACAATTCAAGAAAATAAGAAATAAATTTCCAAGCCTTGGGTTGTAGAATATTACCTTTAATCTCTTGTTTCCCTAGCTTTTTCTTGAATTTTCCTTTGTTTTCTTCATGATTTGAACAAGCAAATCCTAAGGCTATTGTTTTAGAGGCTCACGGCCATGAATGATAGAATGAAAGAGAAGACAAAATTTTTTAACATTAAAAACATGCCTTTGCCGACTTATAGGGGTATTTTTGTCCTTTTAGTGATTTAAATCAAAATAAGCTTTAATGTTAGCAAATCAAATTTGCACACTTAAGCCTAAAAAAGTCATGCCTTGTGAACCAATAATAATTGGACAAATTTCATAACATTTATGAAAAAAGTTTATTAATTAATCATTTAAATATTTAACAATTAAATATCCAAATAATCAATTAATATAATTATTATTATATATGTATTTTTATTTACAATAAATAACAAATACATATATTTATGGCATGTGTCAAAATCTCATTTGACGAATAATTAATGTGTATCTAATCGTATTATGTATCAAATACAAATACACAATAATTACGATAGGCCAAAATCCCCTAATGCATGTGTTATCGTTTAACAGATTAAACGATTCGAATTAACTTACTTAACCCGATGAAGTATTATGAATAATCTGTATTATTCATATCTTGTTGCCCAAGTGCTCAACGAGTACACTTCATATTGTGGGACTCTCTAAGTTTAGGTTTATCTGTCACGAAATCCAATTTCGTGTCCATAATCCACACACTCATGAATTATGACTACCACGGATAATCTCGCTAAACTATGCAAGCCGAGGTCATTGCATACGTATAATTCATCTGTCACAGGCTATCCATATTATACCTGGGATATAGATGAGAACGTCAAATCCGTTCGGTATAATATAGTCAACTTTCAGTTTATGATCTCTAAATAACCCTCGGAACTAATTTCTGAAGTTATACCACGACCATGGATTTACTAGATCGTAAACACATGAGGATGCATATGCCATGTACACATGGCTGACGGATTCTATCTTGATACGCACTGGATATCATGAGCATCAGTCCACACCCAATGAACATGAGGATGTCTGATCATGAATAGATTGGTGACGTGACTGCCAGCAAAGTGTGGAGGATAACTCATATATCCCACTGTGGTATCTCAAGTCGAATGACCACTATGCTCGCTCAACTCGAGAAGATTCCTATTGACGTTGGTGTACCATCTATTAGGAAATCTTCAGTGAGTCATTCAGTGTTTATCACATAAACACCTACATGTCTATACGAGTCTCCCAAGATTCATGGTTCATTGGGATAAACCATCGGACCAAGTCACGATATACGACATGTACTGGTCTCAGTGGATTTTACTAACCGACCCGTGTTAGTAAATCTTGACCAGGAACTTTATTTAAGGATATACATCTTATAGTACGCTTCCCAATGTCAATTACAAACTACATTGTAACTGCGCACTATATTGTAAATCATATGGTCTTTATCTAATATACACGTATCACTAAACCAGATTTAGTTTCTATTTAATCATAATCAGATATCTAATCGTAATTAGATCGAATAAGTGTATAAAAGACAAGGGTGATACCATTAAATTAGTAATATTATGGAAAATAGAATTGCTCGTATTCATGAATCAAACATAAATACGATCCTGATTGACACTCCGAGCACCAACCCTAACAATTTTTACCTACAAAACGAACCCAAAACACATCAAAATGTTCATAAAACCTGAGATAACTCACAAAACATCAAGTTAGAGGGGCGGAAAATATATGCATATTGGTCGCTCATCAGAAACAATAAAGAAATCATTAATTATAAGCATAAACCTTTATTGCAAATCATTAGGAGTTAAGAAAATGGAGAAAGGCTCTAATTGAGAAGGTTTTGTCCATATTTGAAGGACTAATCATCTATTGGACGCGAGGAAGCTTAGCCCATACAAGTGTGAGGCTCGATTATAACAGATAAAGCCTATGACTTTTCTCCTATTTACTTTAGATCACATTTTTACTGCCTGCAAGTATTTATATTGTAAATGCTCCGGAACTTGTCAGTTTTATAGTGTAAATGAAAGAATTGATTTACTTACACGTAATATTTATGTCTCTTTTATTTGTCTCTCAGTTCTCAAATAATATTTCTAATTCATTATGTAAGATCTAATAGTCAAAGTTTGCATCCTGAAGCACAGTAAATAATAAAAAATTCATAAAATAAAAAAAACTTATAAAAATAATTCAAAAGAAAATAACAAATAATAATAGACCCAAAATCCAGAAATTTGGCTAGGTTTTGTGGGCAGTTACTATTTAGGTTTCTTATTTTAATTGGAGATTATATTTTTATATTATAACATATTTTTTATTTCAATAATTTATTATTTTAATGTTACAATTTTTATAATGAAAATGTTAATTGTGGATATTAGGTGCCACGTATATTTTTTATTTTATTAGAAGATTATAATATATCTTTTTATTATAATAGGTAATAAAAAAATTAATTGTAGAGATTAAGTGTCATATGACGCGTTATTTAAAAATTAATCGGATCGTACAATATATTTTATTGTTATAATAGGTTTCTTATTTAATAGATTTATTAATTTAATTTTATAATTTAATGATATTTTTTAATTGTAATAGGATAGTATAATATGTTTTTTATTATAATACAAAACTAATAAAATTATAATATGTATTTTTATCGTAATAGGTTTTTTATTTAATAAAAATTAATTATAAAGATATTTTAAATTTTATAATTTAATAATAAAAATTTAATTGTAGAGATTAAGTGTCATGTATGTTTTTTATTTTAATGAGAGTTTATAATATGTTTTCTTATTATAATAGGTTTCTTTATTTAATTTTATAATTTAATAATAATAAATTTAAATATTTATTAAATTAATTTAAAATGTTTAACTTTTATATATCTATATTATAAAATACAATAGTGTGTATCATTTAGTGGGTGAAAGAGAAGGCAACCAATAGTTAGGATTAAGAGAGAGAATGTATCCAAAAACTTATGTTTATGTGGTTTAATTGACGGCTCATATTATTTCATTATAATTTAATGGCAGATACATAATTATTTTATTATAGAATCTCTCTCAAAATGGTAATTGTAGGTTACCAATTAAATCAAAGAACAAAATCATTTCATTATAAAATCTCTCTGAAAATGGCAAAGATAGATCTTGCGATAAATTATGTAACACCGTGCCGTAGATATGGGCAATATCTAATATGTTTATATTTTACTTTTTGATATCTTAATAGAATATCCTTAAAAATAAGTTTATAATTTTTCTTATGTTTTTTAGTATTTTTTTAAAATTTATTAAGTTGATACAGCTTGTAAGGAGATAGTGGTTAATTAATAAACTATCAGTCAAATTCATGCTTAATCAAATATAAGACAAATAGAATACAACAGGTCCATTATTAATTTATTATGATGTAAATAATAGAATATCACGATAAGTTTATTATCTTGTTATTTCTGGTGTACTGAAGTAAGATAACTAATTTAATAGATATAAAAATTGGAGCAAGTGATTACCTGCCGCAATATAAAAGGAGGGAGGGTTCTGCACTCTGGTGAGTGGTGTATCACTTTTTCTCCACTGACTTTTTGGTCTGGGTGTAAATGATATATTTTCATGATTGATTGAGAAATGAAAAACAATTGCGGAAAGAGGAGACCCTTCTTTTCTGTTTTTCTTTCACATGGATATTTTCAAAAAAGCAAGAATCACTTCTTCTTCTTTTTTTTTTTAGTCAAGAAAATTATTATATACCCAATCATCGATTCGATTCCATTCTAAACCATAACCGAACCGAATGGTTCTCGATTCCACACTTGTGAAATCGGAATCGAACCGAATATTTCTCGATTCTACACTTGTGGAACCGGAACCGAACCGGATATTTCGGTTCAGTTCTACAAGAGTACGGAACCGGGAACCGAAATCGGACCGGATGGTTCCGGTTCCGATTCTTTTTTTTTTACTTAATTTAAAAAAATCGAAAATTCATTTTTTAAAAAATAGAAATGTGATATTATTAATATTACCCAATACAAATAATGAAAAAAATATTACATTAAATTAAAAACGTAGATTAAAAATAAAAGAGCTTGAACTTAAATTTATAAATACTTAAACTGCCACGTATCCGCTTGGGGTGAGAGGAAATAAAGCTCACGTAGTTCCATTATATTTTTTAGATAGTAAACCTCTTTACAATTATTTACTCATCATCGTTATTTGTTCCTGTTGTTGAACCTGCAGCTCCTGTTCCGATTGCAGATGCATTGTCGAACAAGTCTTCAAAATCATCGGGGGTATCTTCTTCTTGCCTTAGATCACCAGCTTTAGTCCAATCATCGACACATGCAGTTGCTTTTAAGGTGTTTGGATGTAATGAAGACCGTCTCGCTTCCAAAATATTGCCTCATAAGTTGAAGGCTTGTTCAACCACAACGGTGGAAATAGGTTCTGCCAGCACCTCTTTAGCAATATTCGATAAAAACATGATAGATATTTTGATGTCGGTTCCACTAGTCAAGTACTTGAAATTTTTTACCTACAACACTTTCATTAGGAAACTCGAAATTTATTGATAAATAATTATCTAATTTCGGGTTGTTAGTCATGATTTCCTTCTGTTTTCTATTTTATTGTAATAACCAATGATCACATATGCTAAGTCATGAATCCAGTACGGGTTGGCTACTAGATTGAGCTACTGAGTGCAAGTTGTATACAGTGACATAATCATTAAATAATTCTATTAAATCATTTTTTACTCCATCTGTTATTTTTCTAACATTAATTTCATCATCTATTCCTAAAAATTCATAGTAAGTTTGTAAGTCACCATTCAAACATTCTAATTTAAATGTATGATCAAAAACTGCAGCAATAAGATAAAGTAATAGAATGTCTTTAAAATAAGTCAACCATTTTATTTTTATCACAATAATAGCACCAAATAAAACAATATCATTAACATTTGAACATCTAGCATGCTCATGTAGAGTACCAATAATATTCAAACATTCAACAAGAAATAAATTTGTTGTTATATAATAAACACCACTAAAAATATTTGTTGCATCATTAAAAAATTTTAAAATATCTAAAATTCTTTCACAAATATCTCATTGACTATGAAAAAATGTTATTTATTGACCATGTTGGGAAAAAAACTACATAATACATATTTGTAAGCAAAAACTTGAGTTAAAAGAAAATAAGTTGAATTCCAATAAGTTGGAACATCTCGTGAAAATTTTATTGGTTTAACAACATTTAATTTATAAAACTTGGTCCATTCTCTCATAACATTAGATTATGACCAGATACAATTAACTGCAACCTTAATAGAATTAATGTGTATTTCTAATTCAGACAAACCATTTTAAACACATAAATTAAGGACATGACATGTACAACGAACATGAAAAAAATAGCCCCCAAATTTGGTTGGCATATTTCTTTTAATTCTCTAATTGATGCGGTATTTACAGAAGCATTGTCAAAACCAATTGTTAAAATTTTACATAATTAATCATATTCATCAAAAATTACTCTGATCATTTTATAAATATTATGTGCAGAATATTACTCAACAAAAATTATAAATGCAATAAGTTATTTTTACATGTTTCATAATGCATCAATCCAATGACAAGTCACACTCATGTATGAGTGTGTTTGTCAATAGTCACTTCAATTATCAGAAAAAATAGAAAAAACAGGCTTTAATATCTTTAAATAATTCATTCAAAATAATTTTACCATCTTTGTATAATTTAAAATTTTACCGTTTTATAGAATTTCTAGGCATTTTACAGGCAGCGACATTTAAAGCATTTCGATAGTAATTAGTAAAAGTAATTTTCACCAAAACTTAAAGAAAGATATGCCATGTAAGTAAATTTAACAAATTCTTCTCTATTTTTAGCATCAAAAATGTTAGTTACATGTGTGTTGGCAAAATAAAACAAGTTCAATTGAATTGTAATGAATCTTGAAGATATTAGAGCAATTGGACAAGTATTTTGACAACATCAGATGGAGATTTCAAAGTGATGTTAATTTTTTTGGACATTTCAGAAAATTTAGAGATCCAATTGACATGAGATCGGTTTCATTGGAAAGTATACTTGATGGCGATCGTGTACATATAAAGAATGCATGATTTGGCCAATTGACAAGAAAGTTACAAGTATTTTAATTTGTACCTCAAAATCAGTCCGCGACGTACGTACGTGTTGCGTTCGTCTGAGCGCTCTAACGCTCGGAAGCATAAAATTTAAGTAAACGGAAACGCCCATGTGTAACTGGGTTATTTTGGACATGTTTTGAGCTAATTTTACACAAGGAAACGCCTATCTTTGCCATACCTATTTAAATAAATATTTAGTCACTTTACCCAAGGGAAAAAATATTATTCTGAGAGTCATCATATACTTTGTTTCTTCCTTCTTGACAATCAACCTAGAAGACTCCATTGATTCCATTGTCTTCCTTGTTTTGGTAAGATTGTTCTTTGGAAACCATCAGCACAAAACACAACGTTAACCAAATTTCCTAAGCCTTTAGATTTCTAAAAGAGGAAGATTAGTAGTCAGAATTCTGGTGTTGTGAGTTCGCAGGGTTAATCCACTTAGAGACTTCAAAGGTTTTAGATAAGGTCGCTTGGTGAGAGCTCGGTCAGTTCTTTGAGTTATTACAGTCTAGATGTATTCGAGTCGGTGAAGTTGTCACCATAGGTCATATACCATAACTGTAAGTTTTCTCATATATAGTGGATCGAGTGGTATCATAAACCCGGAGTGATTTTTTTTACTCGCACGAGTTTTACACTACGTCAATAAAATTCATGTGTTGATTTTACTTTCTACTTTGATATATTTACTTTGATTCATATTTGTATAGACTTAAGGGTGATTAGTAATCGAACCATAATTGCTTTGACTTTGACCTGTCTTATATTGGAGTAGTTGAATAATTTCGCATAGGGTTAGAAACCTTAGGACAAAATCGAATTTTCAATCGGTATCAGAGCCTGAAACTCGATCTTTGACCCTTAACTATGTATAGTAGTCGTCGTAGGAAAGATTCTAGAGAGGAAAAATATAACAAACCTCCAGCTATTCAATGCCATGACTGTGAAGGTTTTGGGCGTATTAGATCTGTCTGTCCCATATATCTGAAGTCTAAGGGCAAGAAAGTCAAGTCAGTCTACCATAGTAATTTAGAAGGTGACTATTATTTTGATAAGTCTTCTAAGGAGAAGTGCAATTATATTACATTTTCTTCCAGTGTATTGGGAGAGATATAGGCTGGTGGTAGTGACATGGATGGCTATTCAGAATTCTCCCACGATGACTCCAAAGATGTGGATGAACTTCAAGTAGCTTACATGAAATTGTTCAATGAGAGCTGAGCTATCAAGAAGACAAATATTGAGGTCAATAAGAAGCTGAAAGAAATGGAATTAGAAAAGAATGAAGTTCAAACCAAGTTTGGCAAGAGCCTTAGTGTTATTGATGACCTCGATGAGCAGAATAGGTGTCTAGCTGATAGAGTTAAATTTTTGGAAGTATAACTTGAAAATGCTAGAACATTGATGTCTGTATATTTCGGTGAGACTGAGAAGCTAGACTATAAGTTTAGGACTGGTGTGTCTCCATGTGAGAAGAGAGGATAGATTTTATTGAGCCGAGATATGACAATGGTTCATCGTCTAAAATTATGTCCGACACTCCTCCATGTAACCTAGATAAAAAAAAAACCTATTGTTGAATGTCATAAAAATACCATTGTTGTTCCTCTTCCTATGATCCAATCTCAATCTAGAGGTATGGTGGGTAAACATCGCTCTCGTCCGAGGTTTGTACCTGTTTGCCATCACTGTGGCAAGACATGACATATTAGGCCTAAGTGTTTCATGTTGCACAAACAAAAGAAAAGGTCTAAGCATGTTTCGCCTAGATTTGCTTCGTCAAACCTAGTCTGTCAAGTTTCCGTGCTAGCTAAACAGACGCAATTCATTAGTGAGAAACTTGTTTTGTTGATAATGAGTTCTCAAGTGAAGGAGACTCCTAAGAAAGCTTGGGAGAGAAAGGAAAATTATTTCCTAATAACTTCTTAATGCCTTGATCCTAACAGGCATGATGAAAGTGCACTTCGGTATATCTCTTCTTAAATGTTGCATTAATGTCTCCCCATCTCATGTGTGTGTGAGTGTTTTTATATTTGTGTACGACTGCATGTTTTTATTTTCATTGCATATGGGTGTGTGTGTTTAATTTTTGTTATATGTCTATTGGTATATATGATGAAAACATGGACATAAATTTCATAGCCGATTCCGAATGGACAATAGTATGATCTACACTCGGGAATACAACTTCACATACCATTGGATAATCACAAGCCATGTTGTGTCTTTTCTTATTTTTATGTTAAAAGAAAAATACAAATTAAAAATTAAAAATATTAAATGAAAAATATCAAAAAAAATTTATGGCTTGAAATACTATGTAAAAACATGTGCATGTGGTCCTGGTATGTAGGACATATGGTTATGCATATGTAATATACTTTTGTTTTTCTTAATGCTCTATGTGCATGAGTGTGTGTGATGGAAATCCTTAGTATATCTTGTGCTTGTATTTCACATACATGTTTTTATGTCTAAATGTATGGTAGCATGTATGAATTTTTAGACTGACAGTCTAATCTCTATCATACTTAGCTCTTTAAATAATGTGACCTTTGACTAGATAACCTATGTTATCCTCTTGTAATAGAAAAAAAAACAGCTTAAATAATTCTCAAGTGCAAAAGAGCCAATGGGCAAAATTTAAAAGATAAGTGCAAAAACCTGATGAGTGGTAAATGTATCACTATTTCCCACTCATTTGACCTAATATTTTGTATAGTTTCTTGAGTTTTGTGAATATTTTGATGTGTTTTGTGTTATTTTGTAGATAAATAAAGTTTCGGGACTCTTTGGAGGTGATTTGGGACCAAAACAGTGAAAAAGGACACAAAATGGCAAAATGGCAAAATTGTAAATTATCGCGTCGCGACGCCTAACATGTGCTGCTACATGCTAACGTGCGCCGGGTCCACATGTCATAATATGAGAAGTTTGACTTTGCTAACGTGCGCCGTGCCACATGTCACCATCACAGTCGATCTGCTAAATTGCGTCGTGCCACGTGTCATCATCCTATGGTGCCGACAATCGCCATCACCACGTGTCACTCCACGTGTCAGCCATGTCATCGTCCAAATCACCAGTTGATCGAGTCAACGTGCCACGTCACCGCCACATCATCATCATCTAATCACAGTGTGCCACGTGTCGTAATCCTACGGTGCCGACAATCACTTTCGCCATGTGTCGCCACATTAGCGCCACGTCATTGCCACGTCAGCACAATTATTGAGTTAATCATCTGTAATTGCCACGTCAGCGGATAAGAATCTGAGCCGACGAATCAGAGAGTGACACGTCAGCGCGTCGCGATGCAAGAAGAAACTTGCGCGTCGCGACGCGAGGGGGTTACCGAGGCCTATAAATTGAGCTCGAAATTTCAGTTTCAGATGTACATTCCTCTCTGAATTCTCTGATGTAAATAGGGAGTTTCCTACCTAGTTTCTTTTTAATTTCAGTTTTGTAATTAATTTTAATTACGTTCTGTAATAGTAATTTACTTTTGTAATAGTAATAGTAATTTACTTTCTTTACTTTTACAGTTTTTCCTATTCAACCATGAGAAGGTAACTTCCCCCTGCTAGGGTGAAATGTAATTCTTTTACTATTTCTATTTAGATTAATCTCCCTTAATTATAATATATTCACTATTTAAATTTTGATTTAATGAGGATACCACTATATTGGTCGGTTGGTAATCATTTATAAACTGGTTTTAATCTGACTAAGTAAGGATACCGCCAGATTGGTCGGTTGGTAATTAAACTTTCTTACCGCCTATATGGCAGGTTTATGGACAAATTTTGATACCGCCTATATGGCTGGTCTGACTTAATTTGACTTAATCAGGTTACCGCCTATATGGCTGGTTGGTAATATCATCACAAGTTAATATATTATATTAAGGGAGATGTTTAAATTAGTAGTAGTAAAAGTAGATCATTTTACCTTAGCATTTTATTTTATTGTAATTTTACTTTTCAGTATTTATTTTACCGCATTTACTTTTCAGCATTGTAATTTATGTCTTTTATTTTTAAGTTTTTACTAGCCCTAGTTATGTGTCGTAACTAAGTTATTTATCTAGGGTTGTGATGAATTCTAATAGCACCGGTTTATAAGGGGTTATTTTATAGTTTTGGTAATTTAAAGGTTTACTTAGTAAGTCTTAAGCTTAATGCGTCTTGTTAATTGGCCACTAATAAGATTGATATGGTAAATCTAAAATAACCTTGACAAAGGAATTTTAGGTTTCAGCCTTAAACTTAATAGCCCACGATCTTCCTTGAGGATAGATAACTCTTTAATAGATTTCCTTACAGGATAGACATATACCTGTCGGGCGGGGGTAGCCATAATTGGAACTTAAACTTAATGAATCCAGGTAATTTGGTTGACATAGACATATGGGTCAATTGGGTTAAACTGGGTATTTACGTCTGACCATTGACAGAGGCTTTAGCATAATTTCGTGTTCCAGGCTAGTAAACCGATATATTACACAAAAATGAAATAACCACTTCATCTTTAAAATGATATTGGAAGATTCACAACCCTAGATAGTTTCCTAATATTGAATTTTCTTAAACCTACTTTCGTGCAATTTTATTTACTTGTTTTTAAATTTAAAATCATCACCACTTCAAATCAATCAATCAACCTGTTAGATACTAGTAATCATTTGACCTAATAAAATTAATAGATTAGGTATTAAGTTCTCGTGGGATCGATAATTTTTATACTACTTGAACGATACGTGCGCTTGCGTTATACGCGTGTGATTACGCCGGTCAAAACCCTTCACTCGAAAGAGTTTATTTAAGAGTTCATATTTAGGGGAGAATATTATAGTATGCAACCAATGTTGCTTATTTTCAGGTCCTAGTGGCTCTGGGTTTGAACTCATATTTTGTGGACTTGGTGTGACATGAGATGAGATTTTTTTATTGTGTTCCGCTCATAAAATAAGGTCTTAAGCCTTGAATTATTGCACACTTATTTTTCCACACAAGTGTTTGCTATGTTTTAGTGTTTTTATCATATGCATGCATGTGTTCTTGAGCATTATAACAAATGTTTCATATTATCTCATATTATAAACAGGTGAATACTGATTGGGTATCATAATACTTGCTTGAAGTGTTGTTTGAGTCATTTTTTGATTTATTTATTTTAACTCATTGTGTATACTTTTTGTCATTACATACTGTGTTTTAATTTACATACTGTATTTTTATGAGTTTTTCTTTTACTTCCAGTGTGTTCGTTTTACTAGTTGAGTATGACTGTTAGTGAGGGGGAGTAAGTTAAGTTTCCATATTCGCTTGCATATGCCTTTTAATTGATATGTTATTTTTACCCATTTTCATTTTGTGGCAAAAATGGGAGTATACGTTGATTTATTTGTATTTTTTTATTTTTAATGCATTAGAATTTATAATTTTTGGTTTATCTGCTCTTTATATTCCCTTTATTTTTCACGGTATCTTGTTATTTGTGGATGTTTCAGGTGAGCAGAATTAGTGGCTACAGTGGCATCAAATTCAAGACTATTTATTTATGTATTAGATCGAGTCATATTATAATAAGTCATTGTCTTGATGGTGGGTAGTTGGCTATTTTATTTTTGGGTCTTTTACCATAGTCTTTGTATTAATGGTTTTATCACAGAATGCCAAAGTGGGAGATTATTTCTTTCATGTGTATTGGCGACTTCCGTAACAAAATAAGTTCAATTAAGTTGTCATAAGTCTTGAAGATCTCAGAGCAATTTGACAAGTATTTGGACAACCTCAGATGGAGATATTAGAGCGATATTCACTCTTTTGGAGATTCCAGTAGATTTAGAGCTCCAATTGACATGAGTTTGGTTTCATTGGAAAGTAGACTCGAAACATATCAAGTACATATAAAAAAACACATGATTTAGCCAATAGACGAGAAAGTTACAAGGGTTTTAAATTGAACCTCAAAATCAACCTGCGACGTGCGTTCGCGTTGCGTTCGTCTGGGCGTTCTAATTCCCGGAGGCATAAACTTTACGTTTGAGGGGCATTGGAACGCCCATGTGTAAGTATGTTATTTTGGACACGTTTTGAGCTAGTTTTGCACAAGGAAAAGCCTATCTTCGCCATACCTATTTAAACAAATATTTAGTCACTTTACCCAATGGAAGAAACACTATTATGAGAGCCATCATATACTTTGTTTCTTCCTTTTTGACAATCAACCTAGAAGATTTTATTGATTTCATCGTCTTCCTTGCTTTGGTAAGGTTGTTCTTTAGTATCCATCAACACAAAAACAGAACATCAACCCAATTTCCTAAGCCTTTAGGTTTCTAAATGAGGAAGATTGGTAGTCAGAGTTCTGGTATTGTGAGTTCGCAGGGTTTATCCACTCAGAAACTTCAGAGGTTCTAGAGATGGTCGCTTGGTGCGGGCTCAAAGAGTTCTTCGAGTTATTACACTCTATAGGTATTCGAGTCGATGAAGTTGTCACTATAGCTCATATACCATCACTGTAAGTTTTCTCATATATAGTGGATTCAGATGGTAGCCTATTCCCGGAGTGGGTTTTTTACTCGCACGAGTTTTCCACTCTGTCGATAAAATTATTGTATTGATTTTGTTTACTTCTTTGATATATTTGCTTTCATTCATATTTGCATAGACTTAAGGGTGATTGTTGAATCAAACTTTAGTTGCTCTAACATTGACCCGTCTTAGATTAGAATAGTTGAATAATTCCGCTTAGGGTCAAAATCTTAGGAAAAAATCGAATTTTCAATAATATTTAAATAAATCTAAGGAACTTGTACCTCTACTAAATGAATCGTATCTGGTCATTTGAGTTTGTGTTGTATCAAGTCTGATTTCAACGGCATGGTGTCTATCCAAATGTTTGTTCATATTGTCATAGCCGCTAGTAAATTTGTAAGATACACAACAATAATTGTATGTTGCTCTTGGACCTTCATTTTCAGTCTCGACTAAATGAAAATGAATTTTAAAAATATCATAAGATCGAGGGTAATTTAGTCATTTTATAATTACTTACTAAAAAAATAAAATAAAATATTTGGCAGGGAGCCGTTTACTAGCCGTTGATAAGGCAACGGTACCAGTTGGAACCAGAAGATTCCAGGGGTTCCGGTTTCGGTTCGATTTCGGTTCCGAACCGGAACCATAGTAAGGTAAAAATTATTATATTGATGTGGTGGTACCCATGTGCTATTGTCCTGTAATTATCATTTGTTCTGTTCAGCACATTATTTGGGTGCTTTGTTTAACAAATCATGAGCCAAGAAATGGACAAATAACATTTAGGTAGAAGGGGCATCAACGCGGGAGGTTTAAGCCCCATGAGAAATGTTTGGGTATCTCTGTGTATATAAATAACAGTTCCTTAATTACTCCTCCGTGTGCTATCAACTCCAAATTCATAACAAATACAATCTCCGTTCACTCACTCACTAGTAGTTAAAAAGAGAAATGGGGAGAGCTCCGTGTTGCCAAAAAGTAGGACTAAAGAAGGGGAGATGGACAGCTGAAGAAGATGAGATATTGACCAAGTACATTCAAGCTAACGGAGAAGGGTCATGGAGGTCAATGCCCAAGAATGCAGGTCAGTAGTTACCCTGATATCTTCAGAGTCTAAAAAATAAATAAAAAATCATCATCCTCGTCCACTAATTATTTAACAGTAGTCCAGGCTGACGTTGAGTAATGCCATTTTTTTTTAATCTTTTCTAGCTCATTTGTCAAGATGTTATTTGTCAATTTTATAAATACATTGTTTTTTTTTTTTTTTTTTTGTGTTCAAAGGTTTGCTGAGGTGTGGAAAGAGTTGCAGATTGCGGTGGGTAAATTACTTGAGAGCCAACTTGAAAAGGGGGAACTTTACTAGTGACGAGGAAGAGATCATCATCAAGTTACATGCCTCCATGGGTAACAGGTCTGTGTCTTTTTCCACCTACCCCTGAAAAAAGTGAAACCTTAAATCATTAAATTTGAACTTCTTTTGATAAACCCCCTTAATTCTTTCCAATTTTTAAATTATAATAATTTTTTTATAACCTTTTAACTTACTTTCATTAATAACAACAAATTATTAAAATTTGATTACATAAAAACTCTTATTTATATTCCTTTTTAGCAACAAAAAAAAAAGGGGTTAGTTTCTTACTTTTCATACATTATTCAATGACAATTACATGTTTTTTTAGTCATTATAAAGGATGTTTAATTAATGCTATTGCACCGTAGGTGGTCGTTGATTGCTAGCCATTTACCAGGCAGAACAGATAACGAGATAAAGAACTACTGGAACTCCCATTTGAGCAGAAAAATTACCACCTTCTGGAGGCCAGCTAGTGTTGAAACTCTACCAATAACAACGGTCCACGTGGCCAGAACTATTAAGAAAAACAAAAGCTACATTAATAATAATAAGGATGATGATGATCATCATGTCTCCCATCAGACACCAGATCAAGAAAATGATCCTATTGACGACGACGGCATTGTCTCCGACCAGAGGCCCGAAGAAAATAATCTTACTGACGATGGCATTGTCTCCGTTGACAGTCTCGAAGAAAATGTTACTGTTGATAACGGCAATGTCTCCGAACAGAATCTCGAAGAAACAGTTTCTATCGATGGAGACATACCATTGCCGGCCACACCAACGCAAGAAAATGAGACTTTGCCTTGCATTATTATAGAAGGTAACAAGGATTTGGATCCCTTTGCAGAAGATATGGAGTTAGTGGACCCAATTGTAATTTGCCCTTGTCAGGAGAATGGGCTGAGTGAAAGCCATGTGCTTTCCTCTGGCATGGAAATAACAATCAATAATTCAACCTTGTGCCCCAGGAGGGAGGAAAAAGCGACGACTGAAATTGTGGAACCACTTGATAACATTGATGAAGAAATGTTGTGTTTCAATGAAGAAAACGTGCCAGTGGATCTAAATGATATTTGGACTTTACTGGAGGAGACAGATCAGGACTGTTTTGTCACGAATTTTACTGAGGAAAGAGAAATTACAGCAGCTTTGAGTAGTTCATCAGAAGCTATGACATGTAGTGAAGAACTTGAGAGTGCTAATTCGAGTACTTCATTATTTTTGGGTGATGGTGATAATTTTGATTGGGATTG
This sequence comes from Zanthoxylum bungeanum, assembly GCA_019454045.1. Lineage (NCBI taxonomy): Eukaryota > Viridiplantae > Streptophyta > Magnoliopsida > Sapindales > Rutaceae > Zanthoxylum > Zanthoxylum bungeanum. The sequence goes on from SKCR01031974.1 coordinate 55,389, forward strand.
GGAGAGTGTTATTCAAGTGCAGAGTCACGAAATTGAAGATCATGAATCGAACAGTGAGAAGCAAAATGACATTGTTGCTTGGCTTCTCTCTTGATGCGATATTCCTCACTCATGGACATTTTTGTAATTTGAATTGTGTGGATTTTCGTGAGGCATTTGGGTGTGAAAATGTATGTCTCCATTACGTCTTATGTTGCTGCCTGTTTTTGTGTGGGGACAAATGTCACATTTCATTCAGCCCCAAAATTATTTCATAATATCATCGTTTAGTATTTTGTCTATGGTAGTTTGGTATGTGGGAGTTCATCTCTTTTGCAAGCCGACCGGTCCTTTATGAAGTATATAATAAATTGGCTTTGGAGACTTGGAGATCAGTGATTATAGTTTTGTGTTCACTTTTTTTTATATATATAAATTATGATTAATAATTATTAAATAAATATTTATATATAATTGAACTTTAATTATTCATTTTTTTATTTTAGTACACGTGTTAAAAAATTATAAAAAAATTTAACATAATTAAACTCAACATTATATTCAATTTCAATAAATTAATCCTATTTCAATAAAAACTTGATAGATTAATCTGTTTACACGTCTTTCTTTTAATATCATATTTGATGTTATTCCGAGTTTTATTGCAAAACAGATAATGGATTTTTTTCCCTTTACTTTTTTGTTGAATTTTGTTTAAGACTCCATAGATAATTTGATAATTGAACGTTAATTCTTTGTTGAAACTTCAAACAACTATTCAGAGTTTCTTTTAATAGATTTCAACCTTATAAGGTTCTAATTTGGAAAGATTTCAAGTCAAAATAGTTGGATTTAAAAATCTAATCTGATGATGAAAGGTTATTTTAAAAAATTCATTTAAGGTTGTTCGATTGGTGTGTGAACATTATTTTTATTATGATTTAATGGAAATGTACTTTATTTTTTTCTCAGTAAATTTGTAATGGTATGGCCCATGAAAACGATAATAATTTTTTATAGTTAATCTTAATATCTTTGTCGATGTTGTAATGGAACTTACATTGAGCTCAATAAATAAAAAATAGGTTCGGTAGTATTATAGAAGAGAATTCTATTATGTAATGGTAATATCACATTATCTATACGTTAACAATCAAAATTTGTAAAAGTTAAATAACGTCAGAAGGAACACCAAATGTAACATCGCTCAATCAAGTCATATGATACGACATAGACGAGATTCGCCTAGGATGAAAGAAGATATGGGAATCACTCAATCGACTTGGCAACGGAATCGCTCAATTAGTCAAACAGCCAAATCGCCCAACCAGCCGGACAACATCTGAACGAAGGAACAGTTACGCAAACGTGATCTTAGTCAAAGAAAGAGTGGCACATTTCTAACAGTTATCATAGGTGGTCAGTCACAACATGGAACACAACTGGGCAATTACCACGATCTTGAGACACGACTGTAAGCTCAAAAAAACTATGAGCAAATGTAATTTCCTAGTCTTAGCTAACTGATTAGGATTGTGTGTTTGCTCCCCTTGAAGACATTTCTCAATAAAATCAAACCCCCTTTTTTAGGACTTTATTTCAAAAGGTTTGAACCTTCACGTTCTTTTTTCACAAACCAAATTAGTTCGTTAATAATTTTTGTTGACCACAGTGGGAGATTGGTGAAAGGGAATTGAGGCTTGGCGATTTCACTCAAGATGTGGTTGAACATATTAGACTTCAAAACTATCATAATATGAGTTTATTTCAACCAGTAATTTGCATTATGAAAATACGGCCAAACATATGAGTACATTGAATGACCTAATGGTCAAGTGCATGGGTATGGGTAATTTCCCATAAGGAAATCATGCGCCCCCTTGCCTGTTAAACTTGGGGGTAACAATGACCAAAATCATGATCAGTTCAATATGTGATCGATGATTAATGGTCAAAGTGCATGACCAAACAATGGCATGTCTGCACGAGGGGCACCTATTATAAGGATGTCTCAATGGGGTACACCCCCAACTGGAAATAGTCAAAGTTTAGGACCAAATAGAGAGAATTCCATAGTTTATGTAGTCCAACATAAAGAAGGGTTACCTCAGGGTCCACAAGGACAACCCCCAGTATAATGGTCTGCCCATGTATGGGTCACAACCACCGACTGGATTGCCATTTGATAGAAGTGTCATCCTTAGGGAACACATGAATGTTGAACACATATGGAGGTTCACTCTCCAATACGGTGAGGTAAATGATTTTCACAAGTTATGGTTGTTCCATAATTCCTTATCAAGAATAATTTTCTCTTGGTTTATAAATTTACCACTGATTTGATAGAGAATTGGTATCAAATGGAATAATTTTTTCATGCTCAGTTTTACAAGACTAAGTCAGAAGTTACCTTGGCCAGTTTAGCGAACTTGAGGCAATTACCGAACGAATGGACTGAAACTTTCCTAGAAAGGTTCAAAACGACCAAGAGTAAATGCTTCACATCTTTACCGAAAAATGAATTTGTGAAGATCGTCCAAAGCTGTCTGAGCTTTGACTTAAAAAAGAAGTTTCAAGACGAAGAGTTCTCAGATCTTTTTCAGCTCACCACCAACGTATTTGGTATAAGCGGTTATTAAGTGAAGATGAAGAAATTAAAAATTCAAGTAGAGGTACGTACTACAAGAATGTCAATTATGAGTTGAGCGATGTTGAGGCTAAGGTTCATCGAGACGAATTATGTCTGGCTGAACTAGTCGAAGGGAAGTCTTACATATGTAGGATTCTTCCCGAACCGTGGATGAGAGTTGAAAATGACAATTCAGCTTAGGAAAGTAAGAATGGTAGATCGTTCTCATTCGATGTGACTAAAGTAGATGCTATATTTAACCAGTTATATAAGAACAAGCAAATTAGGTTGAGTGATGATTATAGATTGCCAAACCCTGAACATATCAAGGATAAAAGTATTTTAAATGGCATAATGCATGGTCTCACTTAACTAACAATTGTCTTGTATTTCGAAATGTGTTGTAGGATTCATTCGAGTCAGGATGAATTATGTTCAAAAGCAAAGACAAAATGGTTATGGATGAGAATTTTTTTCCCCAAGCCATTGGAGTTTAATTTGATCAATCCATACTTAACCAAAATGAGCCCGCTAAAGTTCAAATTTATATGGGAAGAATGACAGGATGATCAGCGTCCCAACATGTTTAGGCGATTGAGTTCTAATTAGGAGGTGAAAGATCGTGAAGATTTGTGTGTTCATTATTAAAATAACTTAAATGGATGAGAGAGTTTGAAGAGACTTATGAAATGTGATCCCCACACAATAAGCCACCAAAAGTATGGCAGCTTAGGACATTTGCACCAAGATTTTATGAAAAACACTTAAAATTTGTCCATAACGTCAGAACCTTCAAACCGTAATTTCGTAGGTCCAATATATGGCATTCATATAAACAATAAAATGGGAAAATTGTTCTCATTGATGAGATGATGAAGACACAACTAAGAAGGCACCAGAGAAATTATGGCAGTATGATGCGCCAAATGTATGAGACGGTCCGCCCAAAAAACCAAAGCAAGTCAAATGTCTCTACTGGTAAAACTACTAAAAATAGCAATAAAATAATATGGAATAAAACGGAAAACCCTACCATGGAAACAGAAGTGGTTTCAGAATGTAAAGAATGGGCCAAATTCGATCGTCAAAAGAAAGATGATGAGGAAGATGGGGGAGACCCACCTATCATTATCCAGTTCGGAAGCATGCTCCGGTTATGGCTAACCATTATTTGTTGCCTGAAGATTTTGAACGAAATGGGAATGAAGCATAGGGTATGAAATATGATGTCTACAATATTGAAAATCTGGAAGCACTGTCCTTTACTTTGGAAAAAGCATATAAGCCTCAAGAAGATGAGATGACCGAAACTAAATAAAAGATCGACTTACGTGTCGAAGCACAGAAGAGGAAAATATCATAAAATCGGGTCTTGAATGAGTTATAAGAAACATAAAATCCAACAGTAGGGACCTTGGGAGAATATCAAAGGCGTTTTCAATACTAAGTGTTGTATGAAAAGCCCAAATTGAGGTGGCAAGTGCCACGTGTAGAAAAATAGGTTGCATTGTATAGAAGTTTGGATGATGGGGCATCACCCAGTAGCAATATATTATTACCCCCATCGGGCTGAGACGCGGATGAACTTGAGGAAATAGTGGATGATGTTCTAGTCGTCCAAGTCGAATGGCTTCAAAGAATGGATGATGATAAGATTAAACAAAAAATAGAAATAAAATCATCTAATAGGGTGATATTTCAAAGATCTCTGTAACAAATGACAAAGCATCTCAGGCCATTATATGTAAAGGCAACCATGAATAGAGTACTTGTCGCTAATGTATTTATCAAAAATGGAGCAGCCATCAACGCCATTCCAATGAGAATGCTAAAGAAATTTGTAAAATCACAAGCAGATCTCATCCCAATAGAATTCATTCTGACAAGTTTCAATGGGGGAGTCACAATGGCAAAATGAGTTTTTCCACTATACATAAATATTGGAAGCATAACTAGAACAACTGTGTTCTTTGTCATAGATTGACCCACCAGCTATAATATACTTCTAGGCCGAGACTGGATTCATGGAAGCCGATGCATACCTTCTTCCCTCCACCAATGCTTAGACTTCTATAATCAAAATGATAAATTTGAAGTAGTACATACAGATAGCATACCATTCGTAGTAAAAATGAATTATGCAGTGTATTATATGTATGAATATAACTATGGACGAGTCAGAATAGTGAACAAATGAGAAGATGTCATTATCATAGCACAGAACGATGAGTTTGTTGGAGTTAGTACTTGGAGCGACAATCCGAATAATGTATAGTACATTATACTTTATTATTTATTAATAAAATATAACTATATTTTCATTTCAAATCTTATTAATGGTAATGTCATTATGCATATTAGATAGATATATATGTTGAAAATGACATCGACCTTAGAATAATCATGTAGTAATATTGGACACTGGGTGGTCCGACATTGGGATAGTATTACTATTATAAATTATTCTTAAAGTAAATATTCATAGTCGTTGGTTTTGGAATACGGTCGAATTCCTATAACCGAGGAGACAAACACATATCATATATTGGAATTGGAGTTCCAATGGTTTAACCTGATGTACCATGAGCATGGGAATCTCGTATAGTCATGTGGGTATTCGTTGGAGCGAATACTGAATGACTCACAGGTGATTCCTAATAGATGGAAGTACACACCACCGTCAATAGGAATCTCATCGAGTCGAGTAGCATATGTTATCCTTTGACTATAGGATAATATTGATTTTGTGTGAGATCTTCCACACTTTGATGCCATGTATGTCAAAAATATTTCATGTTCTGGCCTCTAGATGTTCATTGGGTGTGGACCAATGCACTCAATCAAGTGCGTATCAAGATAGGATTCGTCGGCCGTATGTGTACCATAAAGGGTTTAGGTATCCATATTAGTAAGTCACGATTCTTAAAGACTTTGGCACCAAATTCGATCACCTAGGGTGGATCGCTTTTATCAGAAATGATTTCTAATTAAGTTGTAAAGAATCATGGATGTGTCGACATGAGATGTGTGCCTTGGAAACTTGACGATGTATTCTATGTTTCCTAAAAACAACTCGGATAGCCTACGACTGGGGGATTGTTAAATATATGTGATGACCTCAACTTGTATAGTTCATAAACGTCGTTCATGTTCTTCATGAATTCGGAGGTGGCCGAATTGAGTACATATTAGCTAAGCTTATATGACGAACGTGTCTGGACATAGATAGTCTCACAATATGAAGTGTACTTGTCTAGCACTTGGGTAGCTGGTAATTTTTGATAATAAATAATATTTGATATTATAATTATCAACTAAAATAATTAAGTGTTATTGGATAACATTCATTATTTACTTTGATCTAATTGGATTAATTGGATTAATCCAAAATCACACAAGGTCTTTATCATAATTTCATAAATATATCTACCATTTGAGGATATTTTGATAATTATAGCTATATTTGAATTTATTTAATTGGATTAAATCAAAGTGGCAAACATTGAACTAATCCATTTGCTAATCTTTGTCTTGATTTAATTAGATTAAATCAAAATGGTAGACAAAGGTGATTAGTCACACCTAATTACATATATTTGGACAAATTGGATTAAGCCCACCTAAAAGTTTATTAAAACTTTTATTAATTAAAAATTGCCTAAGTTTTGCTATAAATAGAAAGTTTGAGCAAGGTTTTAATTAAGCTTGTGAAAGCTAAATACAAGTAAGAGAAATTAGCCTAAGTTAGAGAAGTGTTTAGAGAAGCTTTGGACATTCTCTACAACATTTCATATAGGACAAATCAAAATTGGATCTCGGAGTGAAGCTTGCTAGTATTGGAATCAAGATTGGATCTTGGAGTCAAGCATGCAAACCTTGGAAGTTCTCTAACCATTTCAACAAAAGATAAGGAGATTGGATCTTTGTATCAAGCTTACTAGGTAATGTTTGATCTTCACCTAAGCTATGTTCTTCATTAGTGAGATATATAATGATGAATTATATATTGGATGCATGATTACATAACTTAAAGTTGAAATAAGACTAATGAATTTTGTTTGGATGTTTTGGAAGTATAAAAATAATATGCTTGTAATTAGGTCAAATATGTTCATGTTAGATATGGAACAATTAATAAGAGTTTGGAACTCTAGGTTAAAGCTTAGAGCTATGGCTACCATTCTAGAATCACTTGACCACCTTTGAGTGACCTAAAATTGTTCATGAGTCATTTCATTATGGGATTCTAAATTAGTTTGTGTTTTGATTCAAACAAAGACATATATGTATTTATAATACATGTATGTTAGTTGTATAATATGTGTTGCAGTTGGTTTTGATGTTAAAATTGATTTTAAGGTGTATTGAAATGATATGAGAAAATTGGAAGTGTTTATGATTGATTTGAAGGTTGAAATTGCTCACTTCCCAAGGAAGCGTCGCGACACTGACCTTCCAACATCGCGACACTGAGCATAAGACATCCGGGTATCGTGACTCTCACCGTTACACATCGTGACTCCGGGCGTTGAGCTCTCACAGATTGCTCTCGTATATTTAGGTGCCGCGACTCCCAAGCCTCTGCATCGCGACACCAAGAGCTGATGAACACTAAAACTTCATTTTCTTCGTTCCGAAATTTCTGGACTCTGATTTATTCCCCGTTTTTCCTACGAACTCATATTGGAATGTAGTTTTCATTAAAATATTTTAAAATGTTTTAAAATACACATATCCTTGTTATCCTTGTGTTAGACTTACTTTTGTTACGCAGGGTACCGATCCGACCCTAGGGGTTCCACAACCGCCCTAACAGAATGGTATCAGAGTAAGGCTTAACCACACAACACATGTTTCATGTTTGACATGTGTTTGAATCTATGCCTCTGTATTTTAATTTCATTAGCATATGTCATATTGGATATACATTGCATGTTATAAATTAAAATTTTAATTTTGATCCAAGCATTTTAATGACTTGATTGTCATAAATCTCTCATGATTAGGTAATTATTTTATTTTAAGTAAAAGTATTAATAATGTTATAGTATTATTGGATGGTCAGTCTTGTCAATACGGAGATGAATGAGTTCTTACTACTTATGCCCAAGACCGTCGATAGTGTAAGGGTATAAGTGCTCGGGACTTAGGTCGCTCCGGTAAAATATTAGATGTAGTGTGATGAGTTAATGCAGTCACCCAATACTGTCATAATTGTGAGGGTGTACATATGAAGCTCATTAGTGCACATTGACAAGTATATACCTGGAATACGTCTTAATCCAAGATCGTCATTATTGTGAGGATAAGAAACGGTTCAGGACCAAACTAGGAGTCACGTGAATATGATTGACCTTTAAGGTCTATCTAATTTATTTATGAAGACCAAGACCGTCGATAGTGTGAGGCTAGAGTAAATGTCATGGGATCCACTTCCCGCTATGAAATTTTGATAATCAAATTTCTATTTTTTCGTTAAGAGAGATTACAAAATTACGTAAAGTAGTGGGATGGCACTAATAGATTTAAAATTCCAAAATCTTATTAGTGTTTTTATATTGAAATGGACAATGTACTGCTAGTGTTTAAATGTTGTCTTATATATGGCTGCCGTAAAACCATTAGCGCGGCTTTTTTATTCTAGAAGGAGTCTTGAACTACTTAGAGTATGAGATAAACATCTGCCTTGACTTGGAATCAAAACAATTGAGGTATGTTACGCTTAATCCAATCTCTATCAAATTTTTTTCTAATTTCCTTAGGCAGTACATATATGAACCAAATACTTGGACCATTATGAGAGCACTCAATAAGTTATTCGAAGCAAATCAAGAAGTTGAGATATATCGGAGGTCTCAGGAATTATTTCATGCTACGCTCAAGGATAAATGAGTGGTTAGCATTCATGTTTTTAACATGATTGATCAAATCCGATATATGAAATGACAGAATATTATGATAGATGAAAGGCTATGCCAATATCTGATTTTATCTTCTTTACCCGATACATATGTTGGATTTGTGATGCATTCGATGCAAGCTACATATGAAGAGCTTCATAATATGTTACACTAGGCAGAACATGATTTGAAGAAAGGGAATCTCACTTTGTACCTTTATGGTGGAACAAGCTCTTCAAATATTTCTAGAAAGTCTAAAAAGAATACAATGGGATATAAGAAGAAAGATTCCAAGAAACAAACTGCAAGACCGCATGTAGCTCGTGATGCATGTCTACACTGCAAGAATTGTGGACACTAGAAGAAAGAATGTCCAGAGATGAAAGGAAAAGCAGGAAACCTAGGTACGCCTTGTATTTTTCTTATTATTGACATCTCATTAGCCTTAGATGCAAATAGTGATTGGGTGTTAAACACATGTAGTCCTACTCATATTTGCAACTCCATAATAGTTATAAAAAAAAAAGCTAAATAAATGAGAGATTCAGCTTAGAGTTGTCAATAGCGAGACATTGGATGTCAAAGCCATAGGAACAGTTATTCTAGATCTCCCTAATAAATGTAAAGTAGATTTACATTACTGTTATTATATACCCTCTTTTATCGGATAGATAATATCTTTACCGATATTAGATCAAGAAGGATATAAAATAAATATTAAAGATGGTGTTTTATGTTTATATGATAAAGATAATATTTTTTATCTAACGGTCACTATGTTTTGGAAACATATAGATATGCCTTTAATATAGAGAAAATTATAAGTAATAGATCTGAATTAAATAATACTGAATTATGGCATATGAGATTGGGCCACATAGGTGTTAGACGTTTATGAAAATTGGTTAATGATAGTTTGATTAAAGATCTTACCTTAGATCCTTATCTGATTTATGAGTCATTTTTCCAAGGAAAATTGACAAAGACCTCATTTCTTGGTGTTGGACATCGTGCTAAAGATTTATTGGAACTAGTACATAATGATCCATTAAATCATGTCGTTTATGATGATTCTACATATTTCGTGACTTTCACTGATGATAACTCAATATATGAATATGTCTATAAATCGGAAATATTTGACAATTTCAAAATATACTGAAACGACGTAGAAAAACAAACTAGTAAATTCAACAAGTGCCTTCGATTAGATCGAGATGGTGAATTTATGAGCAACAAATTCAAAAGTTATTTAATGGAAAATTGAATTCTCGCCCGATAAAGCCCACCATGAAATCTTTAACATAATGGTGTGTCTGAGCGGAGAAATCATACTCATTGAATTTGGTGTGATCTATGTGATCTATACAGATCTTTCATATTACCTTTAGGGTCATGTTTTACTTATTGATGCCCACATACTTAATAGAGTTCCATCGAAAGTTGCTTCTACAACCTCATATTAGATATGATTTAGTAAAAATCCAAGTCTTAGATATTTAAAGATTTGGGATTGTCCTGCATACGTTAGAGTTGCGCAGCGGGATAAACTAGCACCCAAAGGGGTATAAATATAGGTTAGTTGGATATCCTAAAAATTCTTTGAGATATCAATTCTACGATTCTGAGCAATGAAATGTATTTGTTTTTCGCTTTGCCACTTTTCTTGAAAATGAATTTTTTAAGAGAAAGTGAGAGTAGTAGAAAGATTGAACTTAATGAGTTTGATCTCAACAGTAAGGAACCTAAGATGGAACCACAGATCCAACTAGGTGATGTAACTTCAACACAGGTTCTACGTAAGTCGAATAAAATATCAAAGCCTCCTGAGAGATTATTTTTAACATCTGATGTGAGCTGTGATGTTCTCCTCTTGGAGGAAACGGATCCGACTACGTATAAACAGACAATATTGGATATCGATTTGGGAAAATGACAGGAAGTCATGAAATCTGAGATGGATTCCATGCATGACAATCAAGTCTGAGACTTAGTTAAACTTCCTGAAGGAGTTAAACATGTTGGTTGTAAATGGGTTTATAAAAGGAAGCGAGGAGATATTGGATATCAATTCGGGAAATGACAGGAAGCCATGAAATCTGAAATGGATTCTATGCATGACAATCAAGTCTAGGACTTAGTTAAACTTCCTGAAAGAGTTAAACTTGTTGGTTGTAAATGGGTTTATAAAAGGGAGCGAGGGCCCGATGGAAAGATGGAAACCTTTAAGGCCTGACTGGTAGCTAAAGGTTACACTCAATGTCCTATGATTGACTATGACGAAATTTTTTCACCAGTAGCCATGCTAAAATCCATTAGGATTCTTTTAGTCTTTATTGCATATCACGATTATGAAATATAGCATATAGATGTGAAAATTGCTTTCCTAAATAGATTCCTCTATGAGGATATCTATATGGAATAACCAGAGGGTTTCGTATCCAATGAGACTTTAAACTAGGTTTGTAATCTCTAAAAGTCTATTTGTGGACTTAAACAGGCATCCTAAAGCTGGAATCGTCATTTTGATGAGATAATTAGATTATCTGGATTCATCAAGATCGAGGAAAAACCATGTGTTTATAAGAAAATGAGTGGGAGCATAATTGTTTTCCTTGTTTTGTATGTAGATGACATCTTTATCATTGGAAATGATATAGGATTGATGCAAAGTGTGAAAGCCTACATTTGCAAGAACTTCTCAATAAAAGACATGGGTGAAGCTTCCTATATAATAGGTATAAGGCTCTACCGGGATAAATTTAGGAAGCTTATAGGGTTGTCGCAATCCACGTACATAGATAAGATGTTAGAAAGGTACGATTTTACCAACTGCAAGGCGGCATATGAACTTACCACAGACTGAGGAAAAGAGAGTTAGAATATCTAACTTGCCATATGTTTCTTATGTTGGAAGTATAATGTAGGCTATGTACGAGGCCTGTCATCAATTTCGGCGTCAATATGACTAACCGATATCAATCTGATCCATGTAATGATCATTGGACAACCGTGAAACATATCCTGAAATATCCTAAAGGTACTGAGGATAAGTTCCAAATATATGGAGAAGATGAGCTACAGTTTAAGGGTTATACAGACACCGACTTCCAAGGAGATCCAGATTATAGATAGTATATATCTGGATATATATATATACCCTTAATAATGGTGCAATTAGTTGGTGATGTTCAAAGTAAGGTTCAACAGCTGATTCCACCACTGCGGCAGAATTTATAGCGACTTCAAAAGCTGCTAAAGAAGCTGTATAGATTAGAAATTTTATCACAAAACTTGGCATTATGGCTAGTATTGAGGATTTGATCTCTTTGTACTGTGATAATAGCGGAGCCATTGCGCATGCTAAGGAGCCGAAGGTGTTGGGGTTTTGGGCAAAATACCCGAGTTACGCAGCGGAATACAGGAAAATCAAATTTTTCAATTTCTTTAATTTTTCTTAGGTAATTAAAATAAACTCAATACTAAAAAACAGAATTTTTAACCCAAAAATCAGAATTTCAGTAAATTACCATATAACCCCAAAACTTTCCATTTTCATCATTTTAGTCATAAGTTGTTCAAAACAAGCTTAGGTGATTTCCAATCACAACCAAAATGATTTGTACATCAAATATACATTAAAAACAGAAATCTGAAAAATTTTCTAGATTTTCTATAATTACGAAAATGCCCCAAATAGTTTGTATTTTGTTCATTTTGGTCCTAATTTGTCAAATACAAGATTAGGTGATATCCAATCACTACCAAAATGACTTGTACATCTTATATACATTAAAATGCAACCTAGGAAAATTTTTCCAGATTTTTGCTTATTGCCGTGAGCCCCCAATATTTTACATTTTGATCATTTTGGTCCTAAATTGTCAAATACATGTTTAGGTGATGTTCAATCACTACCAAAATAATTTATACATATCATATGTATCAAAATACAACATATATATATATATATATATGAAAAGCCCCAATTTTGATTTTGGTTAGAAACTCTAATTTCTCAATTAATCAAATTTACCAAAATTAACACAATCCAACACTTTAATCAAATCTCTACAACACCAATCAAGTCTCACAACTATGAAACAACTCAAGAATAATCCTAGGTCATGATTGAGTGGCCTAACAACTCTAGAATGGCAACCAAGTTATCTAATGACCAAAAGAGAGCTTAATAACACTTTATAAGCTTTCTTTGTTAACATACATGCTAATATCTTTTATTCATGCTTCCAACCATCATATTACAAAACTAAAAGAGTAGAGAAACAACCAAACATCACATGTTAACATATATATATATATATATATATGAAAAGCCCCAATTTTGATTTTGGTTAGAAACTCTAATTTCTCAATTAATCAAATTTACCAAAATTAACATAATCCAACACTTTAATCCAATCTCTACAACACCAATCAAGTCTCACAACTATGAAACAACTCAAGAATAATCATAGGTCATGATTGAGTGGCCAAACAACTCTAGAATGGCAACCAAGTTATCTAATGACCAAAAGAGAGCTTAATAACACTTTATAAGTATATATATATATATTATATATATATATATATATAATATGAAAAGCCCCAATTTTGATTTTGGTTAGAAACTCTAATTTCTCAATTAATCAAATTTACCAAAATTAACATAATCCAACACTTTAATCCAATCTCTACAACACCAATCAAGTCTCACAACTATGAAACAACTCAAGAATAATCATAGATCATGATTGAGTGGCCAAACAACTCTAGAATGGCAACCAAGTTATCTAATGACCAAAAGAGAGCTTAATAATACTTTATAAGCTGTATTTGTTAACATACATGCTAATATCTTTTATTCATGCTTCCAACCATCATATTACAAAACTAAAAGAGTAGAGAAACAACCAAACATCACATGTTAAAGCTTGGAACCCTAGAAATATTTTTCTAGTTGAAAAGGAATTGAAAATACTTACAAAAGTTTAAGTTTTCTTCAAATCTTCTTCCTTTCTTCACTTTTTTTCTCTCAATTCTCTTTTGTAATATTTTTGGAAGCTTAACACATTAAGTTGCAAATAAAAAAAGAAACCATTATATATATAGGGTTAGGAACGAAATTGGGCATTTTTGGAAATAAAAATTTGGCAATTTTTAATCAATATTAAAGAAGCCAAATTCAATTTTGCTACATTTTCCAAAAAGTAAATAACAAATGCACTAATAAGATTAAGCCATATTTAGCCATAATAATGATAAAGATAAATGTATTTAATTATTCTAATTATTTAACAATTAGATAATTACTTAATATAAATATCTAAATACATGTAGACCCGACCGGCGGTTCGGTTCGGTTCCGAACCGGAAATGAACCGTCCGGTTCCATTTCCACTAACCGAAACCGAACCAGTTAATTCTGGTTCCGGTTCCGGTTACATCCGGTTTTTTTTTCTTTATTGAAAATAAAAAATTGAGATTGATAAATCAATATAATTTAAAATTATGAATTTAAATTTATTACATTACATAATTACATTAAATTACAAATAAAATTCTTATCTAAAAAAAAATTATAATATAAATTCAAACCGGTTCGGCTAGGGTAGGAACCCTAGCCGAACCGGTTAGGTTCCGGTTCAGTTCCGGTTCGATTCCGGTTCCGAACTGGAACCTTAGCCGGGTCTAAATACATTTATCATATTTACTTTAAATATTCCATAATACATATATTTACGACATGTGTCAAATACTTTATTTGATAATTAATTAATGTGTATTTAATAAAATCAAATATTTAATCCAAATACACACTAATTATCAAATGTCCGAATAACCCTTTAAGCATGTATCTTTTTCGTTTAACCGTTAAACGATTTATAAATAATCAACATTATTTATAAAAGTTGCCCTAATGCTCTACGAGTATATTTCATTAGTGAGACTCTCTAGATTCAGGACATATCTGACCGGCGTAAACACACACGTATAACGCAAGCGCACGTATCGTTCAAGTAGTATAAAAATATCGATCCCACGATGACTTAATATCTAATCTATTAATTTTATGAAGTCAAATGATTACTAGTATCAAACAGGTTGTTTGATTGATTGAAATGGTGACGATTCTAAATTTAAAAACAAGTAAATAAAATGTTCGAAAGTAGGTTTTAAGAAAATTCAATATTAAAAACTATCTAGGGTTGTGATTTCTTCCAATATCATTTTAAAGATGAAGTGGTTATTTTATGTTTGTGTAATAAATCGGTTTACTAACCTGGAACACTAAATTATGCAAAAGCCTATGTCGATGGTCAGACGCAAATACCCAGTTTAACCCAATTGAACCATATGTCTATGTCAACCAAATTATCTGGATTCATTATGTTTAAGTTCCAATTATGGCTACCCCCGCCCGACAGGTATATGTCTATCCTGTAAGGAAATCTATTAAAGGGTTATCTATCCTCAAGAAAGATCGTAGGTTATTAAGTCTAAGGCTGAAACCTAAAATCCCTATGTCTAGTTCATTTTATATTTACCACATCAATCTTATTGGTGATCAGACAACAAGAAGCATTAAGCTTAAGACTTAATAAGTAAACCTTTAAATTACCCAAACTATAATTTAACCCTTTATAACCGGTGATATTGGATTTCATCACAACCCCAGATAATTGGCTTGGTTACGACACATATTTACGGGTAGTAAAAAAAACTTAAATAAAATAAAATACATAAAGTAAAATACTGAAAATTAAATGCTGAAAAGTAAATGCTGAAAGTAAATGCTGAAATTAAATACTGAAAATTAAATGCTGAAAAGTAAATGCTGAAAGTAAATTGCTAAAAAGTAAATTGCTGAAAAGTAAATAAAGTAAAATTACAATAAAAGAAAATGCTGAGGTAAAAGGATCCACTTTTATTACTTCTATTTTAGATATCTCCCTTAATATAATATATTAACTTTGCATGATAATTACCAACCAGCCATATAGGCGGTATCCAGATTAAGTCAAATTAATAATTAATTATCAACCGACCAATCAGGCGGTATCCAGTTTAGTCAAGTTAAAACCAATTTAAATAATTACCAACCGACCAATATGGCGGTATCCTCGTTAAGTCAGGTTTTAACAAGTTTTTATCTATTATAATTAAGGGAGATTAATCTAAATATTAGTAATAAAAGTTTTACCTTTTACCCCAGCAAAGGGGAGTTACCTCCTCATTACTGAAAAGTAAAAACTGAAATTAAATAAAGAAAAGTACTGTGAGTAAAAGTAAATTGCGGAAAGTAAAAACTGAAAAGTAAGAAAGAAAAGAAAGTGCGAAAACAAAAATTAATTACTGAAAGCTGTAAATAAACAAACAAGATACAATCTTCTTAGTATTCTTAAGGAATTCCTTAGAAGAAAGTATGAATTTTACAAATGAAATGGCTTGGTATTTGTAGGCAAAATTTTGCCTCCATCAAATCATCCACCAAATCAATTATTAATTGCTCCACTAATTGCTCAACTAATTGCTCCACCAAATCCATTATTAATTGCTCCACTAATCTCTTATCTGTTTGGTGATGATTTGATAATTTTTATTATTTTTTTATTAATTTATTTTTTGCTTTGAAAATGATTGAAAGTGACTTTAATAATTACACACCACACCACTTCTGGATGGTTCATCAATATCGGGCATGAACTATTTAGAATTCGAAATTATTTTGTCTTTCAAAGTTGTAGATCTTTGCGTCTTCTTTAATCTGGAACTTGAATCAGCTCAATCCTATATCTGAGTAAAGTAAGTTATGCCTAAAATACGAACAGACAGATCGCAAAAACTGGAATTTCCAAAACTGCACTTCGTCAAAACGCCCTTTCAAGTTTCCAATCTCCAAAATTAAAATATCAAGTCCAATAATTGCCCTTATTTGACCATATTTCATCCTAAATAATTTCATTGAGACCCGATATTATTTTATCTGCAAAATAAACTAAAACACATCAAAACGTTCATCAACCCGAGAAACTAAACAAAATATTAAGTTAAATGGGCGGTAAATATTGATATATTTTCCGCTCATCACACCCCCAACCTAACATTTTGCTAGTCCTTGAGCAAAACAACAAAATAAAATAAAATAAACTAAGCCACTTTTCGTAGGATCACGGTTGCCTTTAGCACTATGCAACAAGCACCCTTTAACCCCTAGGTGTCCCTAGTGACGAGTTTGTCGTCTCGTGAGGGCTTACAGCAACGATACCCACAAACGTTTTACAAAAGTAAAAAGATAATAAAACTAATGCACACAAAAGCAAAAAGACAAGAGAAAATAGAATAAAGAAGTTAGTGACTAATCAGGTGAAACTTCTACTCCAAGTCAATAGTTGTTTTGTTTCATTCTAAATACAGAATAAGTAAATTCTCCGATTATTTTTACCATTCTTCATATACACAGCCAACAAAATATTAAACAACTCATTTTTGCCCACAACATTCATAAGTGCTGTTGATAAGAGAGTAATAGTTTTGTCCTAAAGTTCTATCAGATTTAACACCTTTTGGTAGCAATGGAATAATTTTTCTCATTTTTCTGATTTTTTCTTTGATTTTTTTTTTCTATTTTTTATATATATACAATATCTTCCATCTATGTAGCGAGTGTTGGGTCGGTGGCTCCCAA
The DNA here is from genome assembly GCA_019454045.1 of Zanthoxylum bungeanum. Classification (NCBI taxonomy): domain Eukaryota; kingdom Viridiplantae; phylum Streptophyta; class Magnoliopsida; order Sapindales; family Rutaceae; genus Zanthoxylum; species Zanthoxylum bungeanum. The sequence goes on from SKCR01031974.1 coordinate 72,586, forward strand.
ACCAGTTGGCTTTAGGGCACCAGGTGTTAAGACACCCCTACGGACTTAATTACTCAGACTTCAGATATATATATATTTGCAGCATCTTTGATCCATGTAGCGAGCTTTGGGCCAATGACTCCCAAACCAGTTGGTTTTAGGGCACTAGGTGTCAAAACACCCTTACAGACTTAATAACTCGGATCTCGGACGTTTTTTTTTTTTTTACTCCATTGCTTTTTGAGATGCTTCCTCCAATTAAACTAGAGCACTGAATATTACAAACTTTTCAATTTTAGCTCATGTCCGTATGTTACCATGTATGTTGATAATATCTGTCAACTGAGCATATGAAGATTCATTTTAGTTAATTTTTATGGAGAATTTACAAATAAATAATTCAAAGGAAATAAACAAAAATTAACTTGTTTCGAATTAGGTTTGAGATACGTCTCAGGAGTGGAAACTCCTTACTCAGCTATCTCTTACCAATTTCACCTTTTTAGTTCAAAATAAAAATACAAAAACACAAAATATTTTTGTAATTTTTGAAAAATTTTCAATTTTTTTGTATTTTTCGAAAAATTTTGAACTAAAAATAGAAATAACACACACACTAAAAAAACAAGGTACTAATCAACTAATTCTCTCTCCCCAACCTAAATGAGACATTGTCCCCAATGTCTTAAACATGAGTAGAAGAGTTTAGAAGATAATACCTGGTTAGCTGAAATTCTACAGGAGATTAAAGGTTAAGATCCAGATTAACATGACGCCTCTTACCACGATCATCCTCGGACCAATTTATCTTTGAAAGGACAGGGTCAATTTGTGGTTCATAGGCTAAGAGTTGGTCTATTAGATCCGGAGCAGTTCTGGCAGTAAAGAGGAGTTCTTTTGAAGGTTTTGATATGAACCCATTTCTTCGGGCATCATCAAGAAACACACAAAGAAAATCATAAAATTCATCAACGTTAACAGCCCAATTGGTTTCTGGTGTATGTTCAGGTTCGCCCAAGATAGTACTATAAAAATTTCCTCCAATGTGCCCCAGCCACCTGGCAAAGCAATAAAAGCATCAGCACGGTTAATCATTTCTACCAGTCGTTCAGACATACCTGGCACCATCAGTTCCTCTCCGTTTGATGATCCAATAAGATTTGCCTCTGCCAGGGTTTTGGGATGATTCCTAAAACGTTACTACCTCCTTCCTGTACGGCTTTTGAAACGATCCCCATAAGTCCAAGATTGCCTCCGCCATATATTAAGTGCATATTCCTTGCAGCTAAGACTCGACCCAATTCATGTGCTGCTTCTATGTATTGTGGTTTAGTACCAACACACTACTACCGCAAAACACACAAAATATTTCAACTCGTCTTCTTGAAGTGGCTTCCATGTTTTTATGTATTTCTTTCTCAAATCAGGATGCCTTCAAAAGTGCATTGACGAGCTGAATTTATAGTACCTGAAAAGGGTGAGTAAAAATAGCACAAGTATCTTCCAAAGGACGATTAGTAACAAAATAGTAAAATAGATCGTGATATGGTCAAAAAGGTCTGGATCCTGTCGGAGAAAATAAAAGAAACAACAAAACAAATCAAAATTATTAGGAAAAGACAAAGAGATATAATATGTACAAGAATTAGAGCTTGATTAACGTCTATGCGTCAAGGACAAGTTTCCCATCCCATTTTCTTATAAATTGGCAAACAGTGTCTTTTTGAGTCAGATTCCCAGACTTAACTGTTGTCTTTCTTTTTGAAATTGGTGTATGTAATCTGCGAAAGGCTATGTGAACATATCCACTGGGATGCGTCTCAAGAGTCGAAGATATATCATCTAAAGACTCCTTACTCAAGCCATCCCTAATGAATTTAATTTTTTCTTTGCGATTATTAGACACCATTCCTAAATAACGACAACGAGTATTGCAATTCCAACGTGCAAATTTGTAACAAACACCCATTTGCTTAGCTCTTCGTTTCTTTGCATAGGTGCTTCTTCCAAAACCAGGTAGATGTGAAATAAAAGAGTCTGAAGACTCACCTGCCAGTCGGGACTCGTGCTTCAATTACCCAACGAATGTCATTGGGAGAGGGCCAATCATTCACTTGTCCGACATACTTCTCATACTAACAAATAGTATATTTTTTTAAACATGTATCAACATAATAACATGTAAGCATTGAACACAAATATCAATGAGTATTAACATTAGTAAACATTATTTGGGAAAAATACATATCATAATATGTAAGCACATTAAAATCTACGCAATCCCTGAGTTTTTACATGTCTAACAAAGACATCTCTAGGAACAGGCTTGGTCAATGGATCTGCTACCATTTCTTGCGTAGAAATGTACTTCATGTTTACCTCTTCTCGTCCAACTATGTCTTTCACAAAGTTATATTTGGTATCTATATGTTTCGTTTTACAATGGAATTTTGGGTCTTTTGTGTAGGCTATCGCTGCTTCACTATCACAGTTAACTAATACTGGACCAGAAGCTTCATTTGACAAACCCAAATGATCAAGAACCTTTTAAAACCACACAGCCTCTTGTACTGCTGATGAAAAGGCCACAAATTCAGCTCCATTGTGGATAAGGCTATACAAGATTGTTTCTTACTGCTCCATGAAATGCCACCATTGTTTAGTAAGAAAACAAACCGGAGGTAGATTTTCTTTCATATAAATCTCCTCCCCAGTCAGCATCAGTATAGCCTCTCAATTGCAGATCATTTCCTGATAACACAATGAGTAATCAGCTGTCCCTCTCAGATACCTAAATATTCTTTTAACTGCTTTCCAATGTGCTAGTCCTGGATTGGATTGGTATCTACTTACCATTCCAACAGCGAAACAGATATCAGGTCTTGTACACAACATTGCGTACATTAAACTTCCAACTGCATTTGCATAAGGAACTTTCTTCATTTGTTCCTTTTCCTGTGGAGTTTTAGGACACAATCTACGACTCAAAGCTTCAGTTTTCGTGATAGGAGTATCAATGGGTTTGCAAGCCTGCATTTGGAAGCGTTCAAGAATTTTCTTTATATATGACTCCTGTGAAAGAGATAATAAATTCTTTGAACGATTTCGTGAGATCTTAACCCCAAGAATATATGCAGCTTCAACCCATATCTTTCATCTCGAAGTTAGATGATAACCATTCTTTAATGTGTTTTACAAACTCCTTATCATTTCCGGCTATAAGTATATCATCCACGTACAAAGATAAGATAATGAACTTATCTTTATCTCTCTTGGTGTACACACAATGATCCTCATCTATCATTGTGAAATCATTCGAAATGATTGTATTGTGGAATCGTATATACCATTGTCTAGACGATTGCTTGAGACCATATATAGACTTTAAAAGTCTACATACTTTCACCTTTTCATTTTCTTTTATGAAACCTACTGGTTGTTCCATGTAGATTTCTTCATCAAGTTCTCCATTGAGAAAAGCAGTCTTTACATCCATTTGATGTAATTCTAGATCCATACTTGCTACTATAGCCAGAATCAAGCGAATTGAGGTAAACCTTACAACAGGTGAAAAGTCTCTTCGTAGTCAATTCTTCTTCATGTTGCGTATACCCTTTTGCCACAAGTCGTGCTTTATATCTTTCGATATTGCCATCGGCATTACGCTTTATTTTAAGAACCCATTTGTTCTTAACAGCTTTACGTCCTTTGGGTAGATCAACCAATTCCCAAACTTGGTTGGACCTCATTGACTCCATCTCTTCTTCCATTGCTTTCATCCATTTTTCCTTAGCAGGACACTGAAGAGCCTCTCTTATGTTTCTAGGTTCTTCATCATCTTGAGGTAGAATCATAAAGGTTTCTCCTTCGATATCGAAACGACGTCGAGGAATGCCTATACGATTACTACGTCGTAATTGGGATTCTAGTGGTGGAACTGATTCCTCATTTTCGATATTATTCCCATTTGGATCGTGCACATTGCTCCCACTAGGATTATGTACATCACTCCCACTCGGATCACGTAAATGAGACTCGTGTGAAACTAATTCATCATTTTGAGATTCATGTGAAACAGATTCATCATTTTGAGATTCATGTGAAACAGATTCATCATGTTTTCTCAAATTCTCTCATCACTCCCACTTGAATTAGGTAAACCCGAGTGTTCACCAATCATGTGATCCATGTGATCTTGAGTTTCATATAGAGATAAATCTTGACCTATCTCTCCTGCTTAGGAAAATCATTTTCTAAAAATGTGATATCTCGTGATTCAAATTATGTCACGCTCTCCACTTTCATGTTCACCTATGCAAACATATCCTTTTGATTCTTCAGAATATCTTATGAAGATACTCTTTTTTCCTCTTGGGCCTAACTTTCCATGTTCGTGAGAACGCACATGAACATAAGCCGCACAACCTCAAGGTTTTAGAAAGTGAATATCTGGTTTACGACCTGTCCATAACTCATATGGTGTGGTGGACACAGATTTAGATGGCACTCGGTTAAGTACATATGTGGCAGTTAATAATGCATCACCCCAATAGGTTATAGGCAAATTTGCTTGTGCCATCATAGACCTAACCATCTCAAGAAGAGTTCTATTTTCTTCTTTCCGCAACACCATTTTGTTGAGGAGTAGCAGGAGTAGTCAACTGACGACTAATTCCTTTTTCATCATATAATTCTCTGAACTGATCAGATAAGTACTCACGACCACGGTCAGTGCGTAGTGCTTTATTTTCTTGTCAATTGATTTTCTGTTAAATTCATAAATTTCTTGAAACATTCTAATGCTTCGGATTTATGAGCAATCAAATAGACATAACCAAAGCGAGTAAAATCATCTATAAATGTGATGAAATAAGATGCTCCATGCCTTGCCCTGACATTCATTGGACCACAGATATCTGAATGAATTAATTGTAATGGAAATTCTGCTCTAGTCCTTTTTAAATGGTTTTCTCACAGTTTTTCTGCCAAGCAATATTCACAGGTTGACAATTCACCTCTCTATATTTCCCAGAAAGCCTTCTTTGGCTAATCTGTTCATTCTTTGCTGGCCAATGTGGCAAGTCTAGCATGCACAACAGTTACTATCACTATCATCACTGACAGATGAAGTAACAAACGAAAAAACCGGAATTGTGATTAAAACATTCAAACATTTAATACAATAAAACCATCCAGAAAATAACCAGAACCATAGTGTATTTACCTAAGTACAAATCAAACACCAAATTTATGGAAGTTCCAATTGAAACCTAAATTAAACCAAAACCAACACAGAAACTAAATTTCGACGAATTGTGGAGCAAACACCTACATCATGTAGTAGTAAAGTTTTTCCACCATGCATGACTAACTTGCATGTTCCTATGCCTTTGACTTCAACCCGTAAGTTGTTGCCAAATATATCCACTTCACCCCAGGTGAAATTCGCGAAATTCCACGAAGGCATCTCTATCCTTCGCTACATGGTCTGTGGCTCCTGAGTCTACAGTCCACAAAGGATTAGATTCAGTTAAAAAGATTGAACTTGAAACACATATTTCATTTAAATATGCACGAAAGGTATTCACCTTTTTAGGCTCAGTGCAGTCACGAGCAAAATGACTTTCTTACCACAGTTAAAACATTTAACCTTTGCCATGTTTTTCTTTTTGGTAGGACGTTTTCCTTTACCATGTTGATTGGTTTTCTGTTTCTTTCTGGCGTAGAAGAATTTTATTCTTTTCCTAACTGGAACCCACCACCATGAAATTTTCTTTTCTTTTTGAAACCCCTAGGTTGCTAGTTTCTGTCATATACACTTCAGCATTTGACTTAGCAGCCGCAAGGCGGTCGCCTTCTAATTCAAGGTGACGTTTGGCATTATCAAAGGTTTTGATGCTCTCATTGTGGGAAAATGCATTTTCATATGCTCCCAGTTTGGAAGAGAACGAATGACCGCTTGGACTTTCTGTTCATCGTAAGAACATGTCCAGCATCTGCCAGTTCAGTAATCATGTTTGACATTTGCCTCAAGTGTTTTGACATAGTGAACTCAGGACGTTCTTGTATGTGTCAAACTTGATTGTCAGTGACCTGAGTTTGGTTATTGAGGTACTACCAAACTTTTCAGCTAGTGTGGACCACATGTCCTTAGCCATGTCATATTTCCTGAACTCTTTCATTAGGTCATTATCCATACTGCTCAGCAACGTAATGCGGGCAATGGAATTCTTTTTCTTCCAGGCCTCATAAGCCTCTCGGTCTCGCCTGTGTTGGGCCGTAGTGCCCTGTTCAGGTTCATCCATGCTCATTTTCAAAGTTTCAAGAACCTCTTGTTCTTCTAGCACATATTGGATTTTCATGCTCCAAATTTCATAATTATCGCCATTCAGTTTCTCACCCTTGTTGAGTTCAGCAATAATGTTCTTTGTTGCGGAAGCCATATTAAAAACACAAAGTTTCTACAGACATTCATGCACAATTGTTAATACTTTCATTTATTTTATCATAAAACGAATTATGTTTAATAAAATTCTTCAATGGGGTTGGAGTCAAAAGGCCACTATGTGTCCAATCATCATCCAATTACCCAATGTAAAAATATTATCAACATAATCAATCATGTAAAATCATTTTCTAAAAATTACATAAATTCTTAGAACATCTTAATCATGCGACCATTGTACATGACAATCATTGATTTAATTACATAAATTAAATTCAACATGAAACATTCATATATAAATACAATATTTACATGCTGTAAAATAACACATCATTACACACAGAAATAACATGAAAGAAATTAATATTTTACGACAATAATTTTCCCAGTTGTAGAGTCCCAACTCATATATGTTTTTGGATACGAATCCTCAAACTCTTTGGGTAACTCGTAATTGATCTTGGACAGCCATGGAAAACCTATAGCAAATTTAGGATCCTTACAACGTTGCAGGGACATCGAAGGAAAAATATTATTATTTGCCTTATGCCGTAGATACTGAACCGCTAACCTCTCAATGGCTTTATTATAAGGAACATGTTTTTCCTCACGTTTTACTAATATCCAAATACGAGTAAATTGTTTTTGCCATATCTTGGGGAGAGTGTTTCTCAGTAATCTGAATCTATTCGGCTTGTCCTATCCAATTATCTGCCCAGATAGACTCCTGTAACATGTTATTGAAAGTGATGATATGCGAAATCATATCATCGCTTTCACTCATTCGATATTATCATTTCCATCAACATGTCTGATATCATCTCCCGGTCTGTGGGTGTCGTAATCATTTTTGCAATTCTTCGAATAATCGCCATGATTTTTCTGCAACAAATACAAGAAAAAATCAATATAAATGAAACACAAAGTTACATTGACTAAAATAAACATCACAAAGATATTCATTTTCATAAACACAAAGTTTATATGATAAAACAAATTTATCGTGGTCGATTAAAATATTTTGCACAAAGGATTAGACTTTTAACCATGACGGATCGGAATTACTGAAGCAAACCGATACAGACATGACCCACACGGGCCGACAAAAACTTCACGCGCCATACACGCGCCTCATGAGTGTCTCACGCGCCTCCACGCGCCGCCACGCGCCGGCCACGGGCTCCCACTCGCCTTCACGCGCCCTCACACGCCGGCCAGCCCCGGGTTACTTCCATGCGCAGACGACATGTCGTCCGCTTGTTCTGTGGCCGTATGACATGTCGTTTTAAACTAATACTGCCAGCCGACTTGTCGGTGGACATGGTCATGGATGACATGTCATCCGTGTCTGTTATATTCGTACGACTTGTCTTACAGGAAAAGCGGACAACTTGTCGTCCTCTTCTCTAAACACCGGATGACATGTAGTACGTCTATTCTGAGTCTGGGTAAAAACAGATTCATCTAGCCAACTTCTAGGGTCCATATCTTTCTCAATTTTAATCCAAATTAAGCAAATGATATACCAAATTGAAGATCTCATGACCTAGTTTTCAAAACATATTTGAACATGCGATTATCAATTTTCTACAGAGAGTTATTATGGCCCAAAGTTGGAAGAAAATCATTTTTTTAAAAACAAAAAACCAAAAGCATTTTCAACATTTTTCATGCTTGTTCATGCAATTTTGTGTAATCCAACTAGAATACATGCATTTAAGCTCTGATACCAATGTTAGGAAACATAATCCCTAATATATTTACATGTTTGTCTTCTTAGGATCTAACCATACATGTATTACTAGTCCTAGATTTATTTACATGCTAATTGAAATAAATCTATACTAACCACAACACAATTGCATACCTTTTATGCTTGTAGAGACCTCTTAATCAAACTTAATTGATTGATTAACTCAATAAGCAAATGGTCTTATTTATAGGAGGGAAATCAAGTCACTATGTAATCACATGCATTGATTACTATTAATTACATTATTAGGATGTATAATGACTTTTTCTAACCCTTCCAAAAATGTTACCATCATGGGTGTACCATATGTTCCCCATTTAACATTTTACTAATTGTTGTCACTTAACAACTCTTGTTGTTACTTAATTATTTGATTAATAATTCTTGTTGTTTACTTAGTAATGAAATCATTACTAATTGTTGTTATTTAACAACACCACATAATTAACTTAATAATTTCCAACATGAAATTATTACTAATTGTTGTTATTTAACAACACCAAATAATTAACTTAATAATTTCCAAATGAAATTATTACTAATTGTTGTTATTTAACAACACCAAATAATTAACAACAATTAATTTCCAACAGCAAGAATTGGCTATTCAGTGCAAACGATGCTTTATCTTTAGGCTCCACAGGCAATTGACATGTTTTAAGTTTGTCAGTAGAACTGTCTTTCATCAGAGTTCTGAATGGTTATGTTGTATCACATCGAGTTTGAAACATTCCTCATTCTTTTCATCATCTGGGAAATTCATGGTCTTGAAAACATTGAATGTTACTTCTTGGTCATGTACCCTATGGGTAGTTCTCCTTTTTGTATATCAATAATGGTTCGACCTGTAGTCAAGAACGGTATCCCGATGATGATTGGCACGTCTGCGTCTTCCTCCATATCAAGGATAATAAAATCTGCTGGGAAAATGAATTTGTCAACCTTGACCAGCTCATCCTCAACTACGCCTCTTGGAAATACGAGCGTTCTATCAGCAAGTTGCAGTGAGACTGAAGTTGGCATTGTTTCTCCAATCTGTAATTTCCTGAAAATAGAAAAAGGCATCAAGTTAACACTAGCACCTAAATCACATAAAGCCTTACCAAAGTTATGTTCTCCTATGACGCAAGGAACAGTGAAACTGCCAGGATCTTTCAACTTCGGGGGAAGTTTCCTCTGAATGATAGCACTGCATTCTTCTGATAATGCTATTGTCTCGTAATCTCCCAATCTCCGCTTTCGTGAAAGAATATCTTTCATGAATTTGGCATAGGTGGGCATTTGTTCCGACGCTTCTGCAAATGGAATGTTGATATGCAGCTTTTTGAAGATTTCCAGGAACCGAGAAAACTGCTTGTCCAATTTGTTCTTCTGAAGACGTTGAGGAAAGGTGGAGGTGGAGTGATCTGTTCTTTTTCCTTTGCTTCTTTTTCCTCCATCTGTTGCTTTGTTTCTTTTGGAACTTCCTCAGCAGTTGTTTTGGCTCCAACATCTTTGTTGATTTCAGTACCGCTTTTTAACATGATGGCATGACATTGTTCCTTCCCCATGTTCTTGGATTTGGCTCAGTGTTGCTAGGAATGGTACCTGGTGGTCTGTAACTCTGAGCATTTGCCAGTTGTCCCATTTGATTCTCCAGTGCTTTAATAGAAGCAGATTGACTTTGAATTAATGCTGATTGGGATTGAAACATAGCATCATATCTTGCTGCTTGAGAGTCGTGTTTTACTTCTAACTTTTTCAAGTGGGTCAACACTTCTATTATTCCTGGTTCATTTCCCTGCTCCTGGCTTTTGTTCTGTTGTTGGAATTCAGGTGGTGGATAGTTTTGCTGTTGGCCTGAATTGTTGCTCCATGAAAAATTGGGATGATTCCTCCACCCTGGGTTGTAGGTGTTGGAATATGGATTGTTCCCATGTCTGTTGAAATTGTTGACAAAATTCATTGTCTCTTCCTGCTGAACTGGTTCTGGTGCTCCTTTATATGATGAACTTGTGGATCCACCATTAACCTTCATGTTAAGAGTTTCCAGATTTTTGCAAATCATATCCAGCTTGACATTCAGTGCTGTGTTGGCTCCAACTTCATAAATTCCTGTGATTCTTTGGATCATGCTCCTTTCTGTTGGCCACAAAGAATTATTGTTGGCCATTTCTTCAAATAAATCCCAAGCCTGATCTTCTCCTTTTGCCATTAGTGCTCCTCCAGCAGCAGCATCAATTGTGGTTCTCATTATTCCAGAAAGTCCATTATAGAATGTTTGGACTTGAAGCCATTTTGGAATCTCATGGTGAGGACATTTTCGGAGAAAATCTTTGTACCTTTCCCATGCTTCGCAGAGGGATTCTGAATCTTGTTGTACAAAGGATGTGATGTCATTCCTCAACTTTGCAGTTCTGGCTGGTGGAAAGTATTTTGCAAGGAATTTGGTGGCTTAGAGTGTTCCAAGTTGTGATGGAACCTGCTGGTAGTGAATGTAGCCAAGCTTTAGCTCTGTCCTTCAAGGAGTATGGGAAAACTCGCAGTCTCATTGCTTCTTCTGATGCTCTATTGTAGTTGAAATTACCGCAAACTTCCAGGAAGTTACTGATGTGGGCATTAGGATCTTCAGTTGCATTCCCCCCGAACTGAACTGACTGCTGAATCATCTGAATGCATGTTTTGATGTCACACGCATTTGCTGGTAAGGGAGGAAGTACAATACATGAAATGAGTCTGTCAACACCGGAATGGTTCTGTCTCGAATGGGAATTGGTGGTGCAACCTCCAACGGTTCAGGTTCCATGTTGACTAAAGCTTCTTGGCCTTTTCGCCTTTCCCTTCTCAACTGTCTGATGGTTCTTTCAATTTCTAGGTCAAGCGATCGGAGTTCAAAGCTTCTGGTTCGTCTCATGTAGTTTCTGAGAACCTGAAACACAATAAAACAAAAATAATAAGTAAAAAGAAATTAGATACAAGTAACATATATAACCCCTAAATTAATAGTGAAAGATAAATAAGTCCCCGGCAACGACGCCAAAAACTTGACCGGCGTAAACACACACGTATAACGCAAGCGCACGTATCGTTCAAGTAGTATAAAAATATCGATCCCACGAGGACTTAATATCTAATCTATTAATTTTATGAAGTCAAATGATTACTAGTATCTAACAGGTTGTTTGATTGATTTGAAATGGTGACGATTCTAAATTTAAAAACAAGTAAATAAAATTGTTCAAAAGTAGGTTTTAAGAAAATTCAATATTAAAAACTATCTAGGGTTGTGATTTCTTCCAATATCATTTTAAAGATGAAGTGGTTATTTTATGTTTGTGTAATAAATCGGTTTACTAACTGGAACACTAAATTATGCAAAAGCCTTTGTCGATGGTCAGACGCAAATACCCAGTTTAACCCAATTGAACCATATGTCTATGTCAACCAATTTATCTGGATTCATTAAGTTTAAGTTCCAATTATGACTACCCCCGCCCGACAGGTATATGTCTATCCTGTAAGGAAATCTATTAAAGGGTTATCTATCCTCAATGAAGATCATGGGCTATTAAGTCTAAGGCTGAAACCTAAAATCCTTATGTCTAGTTCATTTTAGATTTACCACATCAATCTTATTGGTGATCAGACAACAAGAAGCATTAAGCTTAAGACTTAATAAGTAAACCTTTAAATTACTCAAACTATAATTTAACCCTTCATAAACCGGTGATATTGGATTTCATCACAACCCCAGATAATTGGCTTAGTTACGACACATATTTACGGGTAGTAAAAAAAACTTAAATAAAATAAAAGACATAAAGTAAAATACTGAAAATTAAATGCTGAAAAGTAAATGCTGAAAGTAAATGCTGAAATTAAATACTGAAAATTAAATTCTGAAAAGTAAATTGCTGAAAGTAAATTGCTGAAAAATAAATTGCTGAAAAGTAAATAAAGTAAAATTACAATAAAAGAAAATGCTGAGGTAAAAGGATCCACTTTTATTACTCTATTTTAGATATCTCCCTTAATATAATATATTAACTTTGCATGATAATTACCAACTAGCCATATAGGCGGTATCCAGATTAAGTCAAATTAATAATTAATTATCAACCGACCAATCAGGTGGTATCCAGTTTAGTCAGGTTAAAACCAATTTAAATAATTACCAACCGACCAATATGGCGGTATCCTCGTTAAGTCAGGTTTTAACTAGTTATATATTATAATTAAGGGAGATTAATCTAAATATTAGTAATAAAAGTTTTACCTTTTACCCCAGCAAAGGGGAGTTACCTCCTCATTACTGAAAAGTAAAAACTGAAAAAAATTAAATAAGAAAAGTATTGTGCGTAAAAGTAAATTGCGGAAAGTAAAAACTGAAAAGTAAGGAAAAGAAAGTGCGAAAATAAAAATTAATTACTGAAAGCTGTAAATAAACAAACAAGATACAATCTTCTTAGTATTCTCAAGGAATTCCTTAGAAGAAAGTATGAATTTTACAAATGAAATGGCTTGGTATTTATAGGCAAAATTTTGCCTCCATCAAATCATCCACCAAATCAATTATTAATTGCTCCACTAATTGCTCAACTAATTGCTCCACCAAATCCATTATTAATTGCTCCACTAATCTCTTATCATGTTTGGTGATGATTTGATAATTTTTATTATTTTTTATTAATTTATTTTTTGCTTTGAAAATGATTGAAAGTGACTTTAATAAATACACACTACACACTTCTGGATGGTTCATCAATATCGGGCATGAAATATTTAGAATTCGAAATTATGACAATTCACAACGAAAGCTCAATCAAGTTCAAAACTTGATCGTAGTAAGCTATGAACAATCTTAGATCTATGGTCTAATCTAACTTCCGGAATCGATATCAAATATCGCTCCCACTATATGTTATAGGATAATTTTCTTCGATAAGAAAACAACAGAACCATTAAGTATCAAATCTTTTGTAAATTATTCTGACATCTTATTTAACTTATACGGAAGATGTCATAGGGTCTTTTCATCTTATTAATTATGCAGTTCCATTTATAGTTTATCACTCTCACATTTGACTTCAATAAGTCAAGTTTTTTTCTACAATAGTCAACATCCGATGTTACACACCAAGTAATAAAACAATTTTATTACTCGGGATCGTAGAAAATATTTTCTTTCAAAATAGAATACAATATTCTATTAAATATAATAAATGATAAACTTTTACTTGTACCTCTGAGACACAAATACTTTCAATTATATAACTATTATATAAAAGAAAGATTTAAATCTCAAACTTTTCAAAATTCAAATTTTCTACTTATACATATCAAATAAGTAAATGTAGAAACTAATAGAACCTGAATTAAAAGGATGAATTAGTGTTACTGGAGCATATCCCCAAGAGTAGTGAAACTAATTCGGTAACACTCAATATTAAGTGAATCAGATCATACGAGATTCGATTACTCCCACTGATCAATTCCATCATAATGGAATCGTAGAAGATTAATATTGAGTAAGAATCATATTCATATAATAATCTTAGAACTTATTGCCATAAATTCATATATTTGATCATATCAAACATCTTTGAACAATTCAAAGACTCACAATGAACTTTAAAGATACAGTTTTCAAAACTTCAGATTGAATATCTTTGAACCATTCAAAATATTCTATTCGCGTTTCATCGGAAATATATTGAAAGTTCTCAAACCATTAAAGACGTTCAATATGTGTTCTTTTAGAAATGTGTAACTAAGTCATGACAATTCATTGACTAAGTTACAAAGTAAAGAAAACTACCTTAAGTAATTTATAATTTATTAAACTTCATACATCTAATGTATTAGTTTAATAAATCTTATGGTCCAATGTCAATCATTGGTTAAGTAAGATTTAAATTTATTAAACTCCATACATCTAATGTATTAGTTTAATAAATCTTATGGTCCAATTACAATCATTGGTTAAATGAGATTTATTCACATTCCCAAAAACAATATTCATTAAATGGATAAGGATATGTGGTGTGATCTCGTTCATACCATCCTTTATCATACAGAATAAGCATCTAATACTTATGTGATAAAATCTCATAAAACATTGTTCTAAGTTATTTACTTAACCGAATATTTTTCTTAAAGTTTATCTCTTCGTCAATGACACTACTAATCCTATTAAAATATATAACAAATGTTTATAAAGAACAAGTAACTAACCAATAGTCGCAAGTTCTGATATCAAATATCAAAACAATCATTAAAGAATATTTTAAATAACTAGACGGGAGATCCGGTATCCAATACCTATAGTTGTCGTGTTATGAGAATCGATATATTCTAGACACAACTATACACATCTATTTTCCTTAGCTTTATGATTTGCCTTCAACTATTCACAACAATTGTAAATAATTGATTAGCAAACTGTGACAGACACATTACCTCTAAAGGTCACTAAAGCCAAGAAACGTTATTATCGGACAAACAAACACCTAATGGGATTTTCTTATAGCCAGTAAAGAATCTCGAGATATGAACCAATTCATGTCAATTTTTACTGCACAAGAAACTATTCTCTCTACATCATTATATCCTAAGACGGATATCTTTTAGATTATCTATCATGACTTAGTAACTAAGTCACTAACCATCTTGATTTTCCAAGAAAATTAGAACAATAGTTTCTGATGGTTTAGGATAATCAAATTATTATAGGAAATGACTTTCCTTAGCGCGACGGAAGTTACTTGTGGTGGCACCGGGTCCGGTATGGATCTTTAAAATTTTCTTTGCCTTCTCCATTTGTTTTAGTAGCCGAAATCAATCATTTGGTGTCCAACGCTTGGATCAACCACTTGATCTTCCGAACTATGACTCGAAACCAACAAACCGAAGTGTGGGCTTCACTCACAAAGATCAAACCTCTAAACTATTTAGAGATTTAGGATGTCACAATGGTGTTTGGCTCTTTGGAATTTCAAACACTCTCACCACACTTGTGAATATTTGAACTCTCTCTATTTTCTCTCAAATATTTCTCACAACACTTGTGTGAATGTTTGCAAAATTTTAACCTTAGAAGTGAGAGAAATTGTAGAGATTATATTCTCTTACACAAGCTAACTAACCTTGTCATTAAGCATCCAATGCTTTCTTGTAATGGCCAACACAAAAATGTGAATGTCATACCAAAGCATAAGAAATGATAAGTTAAAGACAAGGACTTTGTCATTAAGCATTCAATGTTTTCTTTCAATGGCAAACACATAAATGTGGAGGCCATACCAAAGCATAAAATGCATTAGCTAATGACAAATATATTAGGTGTATCCAAGCCACCTAATAGACATAATTGCTTGGATGACATAGTAAGCCATATGGCTTTGTCTCCAATGGTAAATAAAAATCAATATCTTAATAATGATTTATTTACCTTCAATTATGTTGTAGTAATTATCTCATAATTATTACTAACTTGATTATCTCATAATCAAGACTTGATTATCTTATAATCAAAGAATTCTATAAAACATTAAGTTAAACTAATTTAACATAGTTTTCATTTGTGACAATAAATATTATTAATCTCATTAATAATATATTAATTAAAAATAATGTGAGCATATAATTAGACAATCTAATTATATTAGGTTTGCTACAGTTAATCGAGCTAGCACAGGGACCAAATGGACCTACGGTTCCGAGCTCTAATAATTCCGAAATATTAATTAAACTTTTTAATCAAATATTACGAATTATTAACTTTGTGTTATTCCACTAAAAACTCGAAGTTGAACTTCTGGTACCGTAGATGGATTAAATAAAACTGAACAACTTCAGTGGCCATCGATATAGTCATTACATATGGATATAGCCTTTCACGAATATCTCATAAATAGAGCCGAGTCATAAGTCCGTTAAATCCCTCTAAATATTTTGTCTCTTAAGCATCATTGATTCTATAATGAACAATTAATTTATAACAATTATGAATATAAAACTTTCTATTCACAATAGAAAAGTTGAGCGCTCAAATTGTTCAAGTCTCGAATCAACTCTTAAAAGAGATATTCATCTGCTTCTCGTAAGAATGAATGAATTCCATATATATGTAAAACATTCACAGCTACACACCAAACCATATCCCCAAAATACGTAGTTATTGGTCGGGAATGCAACACCAACCTCACCATAGTAAATCAAAGGACATAGCCTGTCATGCAGGAGTTCGTAGTACACTCATGATTAAGATCGAATCCATATATGACCATCTATTAGATAAAATGAATTTCTTCGGTTAACGGATATAAAAAGAAATTCGTATTTATCTTTGTCCAGTCTTATATGATGTCATCATACAATGTAGCCAAGCTTTAGCTCTGTCTTTCAAGGAGTATAGAAAAACACGCAATCTCATTGCTTCTTCAGCTTCTCGGTTGTAATTGAAAGTGCCGCAAACTTCCAGGAAGTTGCTGATGTGGGCATTAGGATCTTCAGTTGTATTCCCCCCCAAAGTGAACTGACTGCTGAATCATCTGAATGCATGTTTTGATGTCACTCGCATTTGCTGGTAAGGGAGGAAGTACAATACATGAAATGAATCTGTCAACCACCGGAATGGTTCTATCTCGAATGGGAATTGGTGGTGCAACCTCCAAAGGTTCAGGTTCCATGTTAACAAAAGTTTTTTGGCCTTCTCGTCGTTCCTTTCTCAACTGTCTGATGGTTCTTTCAATTTCCGGGTCAAGCGGTCGAAGTTCAAAGCTTCTGGTTCGTCTCATGAAGTTTCTGAGAACCTGAAACACAAGAAAACAAAAACAGTAAGTAAAAAGAAATGAGATGCAAGTAAATGTATCTAACCTCTAAACTAATAGTGAAAGATAAATAAATCCCCGGCAACGGCGCCAAAAACTTGACTGGTGCTTACACACGCGTAAAACGCAAGCGCACGTATCGTTCAAGTAGTATAAAAAGTATCGATCCCACGAGGACTTAATATCTAATCTATTAATTTTATGAGGTCAAATGATTACTAGTATCTAACAGGTTGATTGATTGATTTTAAATGGTGATGATTTTAAATTTAAAAACAAGTAAATAAAATTACACGAATGTCGGTTTAAGAAAATTCAATATTAAAAACTATCTAGGGTTGTGAATCTTTCTAATATCGTTTAAAAGATGAAGTGGTTATTTCATGTGTGTGTAATAAATCGGTTTACTAACCTGGAACACTAAATTATGCGAAAGCCTATGTCGATGGTCAGACGTAATAAATCGGTTTACTAACCTGGAACACTAAATTTTTTATTTATATACAATATCTTACATCTATGTAGCGAGTGTTGGGTTGGTGGCTCTCAAACCAGTTGGCTTTAGGGTACCAGGTGTTAAGACACCCCTACGGACTTAATTACTCAGACTTCACATATATATATATATATATATATATATATATATATATATATATATATTGCAACATCTTTGATCCATGTAGCGATCTTTGGGCCAGTGACTCCCAAACCAATTGGCTTTAGGGCACTATGTGTTAAAACACCCTTACAGACTTAATAACTCGGATCTCAGACGTTTTTTTTTTTTACTCCATTGCTTTTTGAGATGCTTCCGCCAATTAAACTATAGCACTGAATATTACAAACTTTTCAATTATAGCTCATGTCCGTATGTTACCATGCATGTTGATAATACCTGCCAACTGAGCATATGAAGATCCATTTTAGTCAGTATTATGGAGAATTCACAAATTAAATAATTCAAAAGGAAATAAACAAAAATTAAACGTCTCAGGAATGAAAACTCTTTATTCATCTATCTCTTACCAATTTCACCTTTTTAGTCAAAATAAAAACACAAAAACGCAAAATATTTTTGTAATTTTTGAAAAGTTTTCAATTTTTTTGTATTTTTCGAAAAAATTTGGACTAAAAATAAAAACAACACACAAACTAAAAACAAGGTACTGATCAACTAATTCTCTCCCCCAAACCTAAATAAGACATTGTCCCCAATGTCTTAAACAGTAGAAGAAGAGTTTAGAAGATAATACTTGGTTAGCTGAAATTCTACACGAAAAGTTAAAGGTTAAGATCCAGATTAATCTGACGCCTCTTACCACGATCGTCCTCGGACCAATTTATCTTTGAAAGGATAGGGTCAATTTGTGGTTCATAGGCTAAGATTTGGTCAATTAGATCCGGAGCAGTTCTGGCAGTGAAGAGGAGTTCTTTTAAAGGTTTTGACACGAACCCATTTCTCCGGGCATCATCAAGAAACACACAAAGAAAATCATAAAATCCATCAATGTTAAACAGCCCAATTGCTTTCTGGTGTATGTTCAAGTTCGCCCAAGATAGCACTATAAAAATTCCTCCAATGTGCCTAAGCCACCTGGCAAAGCGATAAAAGCATCAGCACGATTAATCATTTCTACCAATCATTCAGACATACCCGGCACGATCAGATCCTCTCCATTTGATGGTTTAATAAGATTTGCCTCTGCCAAAGGTTTTGGGATGATTCCCAAAACGTGACTGCCTCATTCCTGTACGGCCTTTGAAACGATCCCATTAGTCCAAGATTGCCTCTGCCATATACTAAGTGCATATTCCTTGCAGCTAAGACTTGACCCAATTCATATGCTGATTCTACGTATTATGGCTTAGTACCAACATTAGTACCACAAAACACACAGATGTTTTCAACTCGTCTTCTTGAAGTGGCTTACATGTTTTACTCTGGATGTCTTCAAAAGTGCAATGATGAGTTGAATTTATAAACACCTGAAAATGGTGAGTAAAATAATAGCACTAGTACCTGCTAAATGATAATTATTAGTTAAACAGTAAAATAAATTGTGATAGTCAAAAAGGTCTGGATCCTGTCGGAGAAAATAAAAGAAAACAACAAATCAAATCACAATTATTAGGAAAAGACAAAGAGATATAATATGTACAAGAAAAGTAGCAGTTTGATTGACGTCTATGCGTTAGGGACAAGCTTCCCATCCAATTTTCTTATAAATTGGCAAACATGGTTTTTTTTAGTCAGATTCTCAAGACTTAACTGTTGTCTTTCTTTTTGAAATTGTGTATGTAATTTGCGAATGGCTATGTGAACATATCCACTGGGATGCGTCTCAAGAGTCCAAGATATATCATCTAAAGACTCCTTACTCAAGTCATCCCTAATGAATTTAATTTTGTCTTCACGATTATCAGACACCATTCCTAAAGAACGACAACGAGTATTGCAATTCCAGGGTGCACATTTGTAACAAACACCCATTTGTTTAGCTCTACGTTTCTTTGCATAGGTGTTCTTCCAAAACCAGGCAGATGTGAAATAAAAGAGTCAGAAGACTCACCTGCCAATCAGACTCGTGCTTCAATTACCCAACGAATATCATTAGGAACACCATGGATCGTTAGTAGTCTCATCCGTTCCAAGCGAGCTTTGTAGACTTTCATCAGAGAGTTTTGATGGAGAGAAAGAAATTGCTTGTGAAGATTTACGAGAGCATCTTCCATCTTGAAATGACTTAATCTGCAAAAACTAAACACGCAAAATTAAATCACACCAAATCACAATATATACACAAATTGCATGGGTTACCTCCCTGCGAGCGTTAAGTTTAACGTCGTCCGCTAGATATGACTTCTCGAACGTTAAGCTGGATCTGAAAGTGTGACATTTTCTTTTTTTTGCTCAAATGAATCTCCCCAGTAGTGCTTGACACGCTGACTGTTAACCTTGAATGTTTCGTTAGTGTTGGGATCTAGTAACTCAACAGCTCCATATGGAAAAACCTGAGTGATCACAAATGGACCTGACCACCTTGATTTCAACTTTCCAGGGAAAAGTTTCAACCTTGAGTTGTACAACAGCACATGCTGCCTTGGTTCCAACTGTATGTGCACTATTTTTCGGTCATGCCATTTCTTGGTATTTTCTTTGTACAATCTGTCATTCTCATAAGCCTATAGGTGAAATTCCTCCAATTCGTTCAGTTGGTTAAGTTTTTTATCTCTTGCAGCTTGTGAATCAAGATTCAACTTCTTCAGTGCCCAGTACGTCGTGTGTTCAAGCTCAACTGGCAGATGACACGCTTTCCCAAACACCAATCGATATGGGGACATACCAATGGGTGTCTTGTAAGCTGTTCGGTAGGCCCATAATACATCATCTAGTTTTGTAGACCAGTCTTTCCTTGTTGATCCAACAGTTCTCTCTAAGATTCTTTTTATCCCTCTGTTTGAAACCGCAACCTGTCCATTTGACTGTGGTTGGTAAGCAGTGGCAACCTTGTGAGTAACTCCGTATTTAGATAGGAGTGCATCGAAGTATCTGTTGTAGAAATATGTGCCACCATCGCTGATGATTGCACGAGGTGTTCCGAACCGAGTGAAAATGTTATTTTTCAGGAATTTGATCACCACTTTTGAATCATTGGATGGCAGTGCAATTGCTTCGACCCATTTGGAGACGTATTCTACAGCAACCAGGATGTACAGGTTTCTGAATGATAGAACAAAAGGTCACATTAAATCAATACCCCACACATCGAATATTTCCACTTCTAGAATGTTTTGCAACGGTCCTTCATTTCTCCTTGAAATATTCCCCGTTTTTTGGCACCTGTCACATTGAAGAGCAAAAAGATAAGCATCTTTAAAAAGAGTGGGCCAGAACAAACCTGATTGTAGGACTTTGGCTGCAGTTTTGTTTCCGCTGAAGTGTCCGCCATATGGTGATGAATGACAGTGCTGCAAAACAATATTGACTTCCTCATGTGGAACACATCGTCTTAGTAGTTGATCAGCACAGCGTTTGAACATGTACGGCTCATCCCAGACATAATGCTTGACTTCTTTGAAGAACTTCTTTCTTTGCTGAGTTGTCCATTCCAACGGCCATTTTCCTGATACAATGTAGTTGACATAGTCAGCATACCAAGGGACATCCTGATGTTTCATGGCAAACAGCTGTTCATCTGGAAAAGTTTCTTTGATTGTTAGTTCTTTGCCAGCTGTTTCTCCATTCTCGAGCCTCGATAGATGATCTGCCACTGGTTTTCTGTCCATTCCTGTCTCGAATCTCCACGTCAAATTCTTGCAGAAGAAGTATCCAACGGATCAATCTGGGTTTGGCATCTTTCTTCATGATCAAGTATTTGATTGTTGAATGATCTGTGTAGACCACCACTTTGGGACCCAACAGATAGGAGTGGAATTTGTCAAAAGCGTACACAACTGCAAGCAACTCTTTTTCAGTGGTTTTGTAGTTGAGTTGAGTTTCATTCAGAGTTCTGATGGAGTAGTAAATGGTGTGGAAAATCTTTCTTTGCGTTGTCCCAAAACTGTACCTACAGCAAAATCACTAGCATCACACATTACTTCAAATGGAAGGGTCCAGTCGGGTGCTACAATGATGGGAGCAGAAATCATCTTATGTTTTAAGATCTCAAAAGCTTCCTGGAATTATTTGGGGAAGTTGAAAGGCACATCCTTCTCCAGAAGATTGCACAGAGGTTTAGCAATCTTGGAAAAGTCTTTGATAAATCTCCTGTAAAAACCAGCATGTCCGAGAAAGCTCTCAATCCCTTTGACAGATGTCGGCGGAGGTAGTTTTTCAATTGTTTCAATCTTTGCTTTGTCTACCTCGATTCCTTTTTGTGAGATCCGGTGTCCAATAACAATGCCCTTCTGTACCATGAAATGGCATTTCTCCCAATTGAGCACCAGGTGAGTATCTTCGCACCTTTGTAACACATGTTCCAAATTTTGCAAGCAGTGGTTAAAAGAATCTCCAAATACAGAAAAGTCATCCATAAAAACCTCGATACTCTGCTCAACCATGTTTGAGAAGATGGTCATCATGCAACGCTGAAATGTAGCAGGGGCATTACATAATCCAAATGGCATCCTGTGGAAAGCAAAAGTACCATAGGGACATGTAAAGGTAGTTTTCTCTTGGTCTTCTAGTGCGATGGCAATCTGATTGTACTCTGAATATCCGTCCAGAAAGTAATAGAACTCATGTCATGCCAGTCTGTCTAACATCTGGTCAATGAATGGTAGCGGAAAATGATCCTTTCTCGTGGCTTTGTTCAGCTTCATGTAGTCCATGCATATTCTCTATCTAGTCACCGTTCTTGTTGGGATTAGCTCGTTCTTTTCATTGGTAACCACAGTAATTCCTCATTTCTTTGGTACACACTGCATATGACTCACCCAACTGCTATCTGAGATGGGGTAAATGATGCCAGCATCCAACCATTTGATTATTTCTTCTTTACGACTTCCTTCATGATTGGATTGAGCCTCCGTTGATGCTCCACTGTGGGTTTGTACTCATCATTCATCAGAATCTTGTGCATGCAAAATGATGGACTAATGCCTCGAATGTCTGCTATAGTCCAGCCAATGGCTCTTTTGTGCTCTCGTAATACTCTCAGTAACTTTTCTTCATGCTCCAATGTTAGTGAAGAAGAAATAATAACAGGTAATTCAAAAGAGTTTCCAAGAAATGCATACCTGAGATGGCTCGGAAGTAACTTCAGCTCCAGCTGTGGTGGTTCTTCAATCGAAGGCTTGATTTGATCTTTCTTAGGCAGTTCCAAGCTTTCAACTGGTGGTGTTGATTTGAATCGGAATGGTTTGTCAAGGTAGTTGATACATTCCAAGATTTCAGCATATAGCTCGCTGTCAGTCATGTTGGTGATGCAAGCTTCGAGTGTATCCGTGGGATTAGGCTCAGTATCATGAACGATACTATCAACAACATCAACTCTGAAGCATTTTTCTTCATTTTCATCACTCGGGAATTTCATGGCTTTGAAAACATTAAAGGTAACTTCTTGGTCCTGCACTTTCATGGTCAGTTCTCCTTTTTTCACATCAATCACAATTTTACATGTAGCCAAGAATGGTCTCCCAAGGATGATTGGCACGTCTGCATCTTCTTTCATGTCAAGGATGATGAAATCTGCTGGGAGAATTAGTTTGTCAACTTTGACCAGCACATCTTCAATAACACCTCTTGGAAATGCTAGTGTTCGATCAGCAAGTTGCAACGAGACTGAGGTAGGCATTGCTTCTCCAATCTGCAGTTTCCTGTAAATAGAAAAAGGCATCAAGTTAACACTAGCACCTAAAGCACATAAAGCCTTACCGATATAATGTTCTCCAATGGTGCATGGAACTGTGAAACTGCCAGGATCTTTCAACTTCGGGGGAAGTTTCCTCTGAATAATGGCACTGCATTCTTCCGTCAATGCTACTGTCTCGTAGTCTCCCAATCTTCATTTTTGTGAAAGAATATCTTTCATGAATTTAACATAGATGGGCATTTCTTCCAACGCTTCTGCGAATGGGATGTTGATATGCAGCTTTTTGAACACCTCCAGGAATCGAGCAAACTGCTTGTCCAGTTTGTTTTTCTGAAGTCGATGTGGAAAAGTTGGAGGTGGAGTGATTATTTCTGATTCTTTTTCCTTTGTTTTTTTTTCCTCCATATGTTGCTCTGCTTCTTTTGGAACTTCTTCTTTGGATACCTTGATTCCAACATCTTTGTTGATTTCAGTACCGCTTTTCAAAGTAATGGCTTGACATTGCTCCTTCCCTCGGTTCCTTGGATTTGGTTCTGTGTTGCTAGGAAGATTCCATGGCGGTCTGTAACTCTGAGCATTGGCCAGTTGTCCGATTTGATTCTACAGTGCTTTGATGGAAGCAGATTGGCTCTGAAATAAAGTATCGTACTTTTTTAACTGAGTCAGCACTTCTGTTATTCCTGGTTCATTTTCCTACTTATGGCCTTTGTTCTGTTGCTGGAATCCAGGTGGTGGATAGTTCTGCGGTTGGAATCCAGGTGGTGGATTGTTCTTTTGCCCTGAATTGTTGCTCCATGAAAAATTTGGATGATTCCTCCACATTGGGTTGTAGGTGTTGGAATATGGATTGTTCCCCTGTCTATTGAAATTGTTGACAAAATTCACCATTTCTTCAAGTTGGATCGGCTCTGGTGCTCCTCCATATGGTGAACTTGTGGATCCAGTGGTAAGAGTCTCCATGAATTTGCATATCTAATCCAGCTTGGAATTGACTACTGTATTGGCCACTTTCATAAATTCCTGCAATTCTTAGGATCATGCTCCTTTCTATGGCCACAGGAATTGTTGTTGGTCATTTCTTCGACTAGGTCCCAGGCTTGATCTTCTCATTTTGCCATTAAAGCTCCTCCAGCAGCAGCATCAATTGTGGTTCTCATCAGTCCAGAAAGTCCATTATAGAATGTTTGGACTTGAAGCCATTTTGGAATCTCATGGTGAGGACATTTCCGGGCAAATCTTTGTACCTTTCCCAAGCTTCGTAGAGAGTTTCCGAGTCTTTTTGTACAAAGGATGTGATGTCATTCCTTAGCTTTCCAGTTCTGGCTGGTGGAAAGTACTTTGCAAGAAATTTGGTGGCTAAAGTGTTCCAAGTTGTGATGGAACCTGCTGGTAGTGAATGTAGCAAAGCTTTAGCTCTGTCTTTCAAGGAGTATAGAAAAACATGCAATCTCATTGCTTCTTCAGCTTCTCGGTGTAATTGAAAGTGCCGCAAACTTCCAAGAAATTGCTGATGTGGGCATTAGGATCTTCAGTTGTATTCCCCCCAAACTGAACTGACTGCTGAATCATCTGAATGCATATTTTGATGTCACCCGCATTTGCTGGTAAGGGAGGAAGTACAATACATGAAATGAGTTTGTCAACCACCGGAATGTTTCTGTCTCGAATGGGAATTGGTGGTGCAACCTCCAAACGTTCAGGTTCCATGTTAACAAAAGCTTTTGGCCTTCTCGTCGTTCCCTTCTCAACTGTCTGATGGTTCTTTCAATTTCCGAGTCAAGCGGTCGAAGTTCAAAGCTTCTGGTTCGTCTCATGAAGTTTCTGAGAACCTGAAACACAAGAAAAAAAAAACAGTAAGTAAAAAGAAATGAGATACAAGTAAATGTATCTAACCTCTAAACTAATAGTGAAAGATAAATAAGTCCCCGGCAACGGCGCAAAAACTTGACCGGTGCTTACACACGCGTATAACGCAAGCGCACGTATCGTTCAAGTAGTATAAAAAGTATCGATCCCACTAGGACTTAATACCTAATCTATTAATTTTATGAGGTCAAATGATTACTAGTATCTAACAGGTTGATTGATTGATTTGAAATGGTGATGATTTTAAATTTAAAAATAAGTAAATAAAATTACACGAAGGTCGGTTTAAGAAAATTCAATATTAAAAACTATCTAGGGTTGTGAATCTTTCTAATATCGTTTAAAAGATAAAGTGGTTATTTCATGTTTGTGTAATAAATCGGTTTACTAACCTGGAACACTAAATTATGTGAAAGCCTCTGTCGATGGTCAGACGTAAATACCCAGTTAAACCTAATTGAACCATATGTCTACGTCAACCAAATTATCTGGATTCATTAAGTTTAAGTTCCAATTATGGCTACCCCCACCCGACATGTATATGTCTATCCTGTAAGGAAATCTCTTAAATGGTTATATATCCTCAAGGAAGATCGTGAGCTATTAAGTCTAAGGCTGAAACCTAAAATTCCTTTGTCAAGTTTATTTTAGATTTATCAGATCTATCTTATTAGTGGCCAATTAACAAGACGCATTAAGCTTAAGACTTAATAAGTAAACCTTTAAATTACATAAACTATAAAATAACCCCTTATAAACCGGTGATATTAAAATTCATCACAACCCCAGATAACTAATTTAGTTACAACACATAACTAGGGCTAGTAAAATAAAAGACATAAAGTAAGAATGCTGAAAAGTAATTGCGGTAAAGTAAAAGCTGAAAAGTAAATTACAATAAAATAAATTTCTAAGGTAAAAGGATCAACTTTTACTATTTACTATTTTAGATATCTCCCTTAATATAATATATTAACTTGTGATTATTTTACCAACCAGCCATATATGCGGTAACCTGATTAAGTCAAATTTAACGTATGCAACAAGAATTTAAACCCCTAGGTGTCCCTAGTGGACGAGTTGTAGTCTCGTGAGGGTTTACAGCAATGATACCCACAAACATTTTACAAAAGTAAAACGGCAGTGAAACTAATGTACACAAAAGCAAAAATACAAGTGAAAAGAGAATAAAGAAGTTAGTGACTAATCAGGTGAAATTTCTACTCCAAGTTACTAGTTGTTTTCTTTCTTTCTAAATTACTGAATAAGTAAATTCTCCGATTATATTTACCATTCTCCATATACACAACCAACAAAATATTAAACAACTCATTTTTGCCCACAACAGTCATAAGTGCAGTTGATAAGAGAGTAATATTTTTGTCCTAAAGTTTTATCAGAATTCACACCTTTTTGTAGCAATGGAATAATTTTTCTGATTTCTTTGATTTTTGATTTTTTTTTTTATTTATATACAATATCTTATATCTATGTAGCGAGTGTTGGGTTGGTGCCTCTCAAACCAGTTGGCTTTAGGGCACCAGGTGTTAAGACACCCCTACGGACTTAATTACTCAGACTTCAGATATATATATATATATATATTATATATATAATATATATATATATATTGCAACATCCTTGATCCATGTAGCATCTTTGGGCCAGTGACTCCCAAACCAGTTGGCTTTAGGGCACTAGGTGTTAAAACACCCTTACAGACTTAATAGCTCGGATCTCAGACGTTTTTTTTTTTACTCCATTGCTTTTTGAGATGCTTCCTCCAATTAAACTAGAGCACTGAATATTACAAACTTTTCAATTATAGCTCATGTCCGTATGTTACCATGCATGTTGATAATATCTGCCAACTGAGCATATGAAGATCCATTTTAGTCAGTATTATGGAGAATTCACAAATTAAATCATTCAAAAGGAAATAAACAAAAATTAAACGTCTCAGGAATGAAAACTCTTTATCATCTATCTCTTACCAATTTCACCTTTTTAGTCAAAATAAAAACACAAAAACGCAAAATATTTTTGTAATTTTTGAAAAGTTTTCAATTTTTTTGTATTTTTCAAAAAAAATTGGACTAAAAATCAAAACAACACACAAACTAAAAACAAGGTACTGATCAACTAATTCTCTCCCCCAAACCTAAATGAGACATTGTCCCTAATGTCTTAAAACATAGAAGAAGAGTTTAGAAGATAATACTTGGTTAGCTGAAATTCTACACGAAAAGTTAAAGGTTAAGATCCAGATTAATCTGACGCCTCTTACCACGATCGTCTTAGGACCAATTTATCTTTGAAATGATAGGGTCAATTTGTGGTTCATAGGCTAAGATTTGGTCAATTAGATCCGGAGCAGTTCTGGCAGTGAAGAGGAGTTCTTTTAAAGGTTTTGACACGAACCCATTTCTCCGGGCATCATCAAGAAACACACAAAGAAAATCATAAAATCCATCAACGTTAAACAGCCCAATTGGTTTCTGGTGTATGTTCAAGTTCGCCCAAGATAGCACTATAAAAATTTCCTCCAATGTGCCTAAGCCACTTGGCAAAGCGATAAAAGCATCAGCACGGTTAATCATTTCTACCAATCGTTCAGACATACCTGGCACGATCAGTTCCTCTCCATTTGATGGTTCAATAAGATTTGCCTCTGCCAAAGGTTTTGGGATGATTCCCAAAACGTGACTGCCTCCTTCATGTACGGCCTTTGAAACGATCATCATTAGTCTAAGATTGCCTCCGCCATATACTAAGTGCATATTCCTTGCAGCTAAGACTTGACCCAATTCATGTGCTACTTCTACGTATTGTGGCTTAGTACCAACACTAGTACCACAAAACACACAGATGTTTTCAACTCGTCTTCTTGAAGTGGCTTACATGTTTTACTCTGGATGTCTTCAAAAGTGCAATGATGAGTTGAATTTATAACACCTGAAAATGGTGAGTAAAATAATAGCACTAGTACCTGCCAAATGACAATTATTAGTTAAACAGTGAAATAAATTGTGATAGTCAAAAAGGTCTGGATCATGTTGGAGAAAATAAAAGAAAACAACAAATCAAATCACAATTATTAGGAAAAGACAAAGAGATATAATATGTACAAGAAAAGTAGCGGCTTGATTGACGTCTATACGTCAGGGACAAGCTTCCCATCCAATTTTCTTATAAATTGGCAAACATGGTCTTTTTTAGTCAGATTCCCAAGACTTAACCGTTGTCTTTCTTTTTGAAATTGTGTATGTAATTTGCGAATGGCTATGTGAACATATCCACTGGGATGCGTCTCAAGAGTCTAAGATATATCATCTTAAGACTCCTTACTCAAGTCATCCCTAATGAATTTAATTTTGTCTTCGCGATTATCAGACACCATTCCTAAAGAAAGACAATGAGTATTGCAATTCCAGCATGCACATTTGTAACAAACACACATTTTCTTAGCTCTACGTTTCTTTGCATAGGTGTTTCTTCCAAAACCAGGCAGATGTGAAATAAAAGAGTCAGAAGACTCACCTGCCAATCGGACTCGTGCTTCAATTACCCAACGAATATCATTAGGAACACCATGGATCGTTAGTAGTCTCATCCGTTCCAATCGAGCTTTGTAGACTTTCATCAGAGAGTTTTGATGGAGAGAAGGAAATTGCTTGGGAAGATTTGCGAGAGCTTCTTCCATCTTGAAATGACTTAATCTGCAAAAACTAAACACGCAAAATTAAATCACACCAAATCATAATATATACAAAAATTGCATGAGTTGCCTCCCTGCGAGCGCTAAGTTTAACGTCGTTAGCTGGATGTGACTTCTCGAACGTTAAGCTGGATCTGAAAGTGTGACACTTTCTTTTTGTCGCTCAAATGAATCTCCCCAGTAGTGCTTGACACGCTGACTGTTAACCATGAATGTTTCATTGGTGTTGGGATCTAGTAACTCAACAGCTCCATATGGAAAAACCTGAGTGATCACAAATGGACCTGACCACCTTGATTTCAACTTTCCAGGGAAAAGTTTCAACCTTGAGTTGTAGAAAAGCACCTGCTGCCTTGGTTCCAACTATATGTGCATTATTTTTCGGTCATGCCATTTCTTGGTATTTTCTTTGTACAATCTGGCATTCTCATAAGCCTATAGGCAAAATTCCTCCAATTCGTTGAGTTGGTGAAGTTTTTTATCTCTTGCAGCTTGTGAATCAAGATTCAACTTCTTCAGTGCCCAGTACGCCTTGTGTTCAAGCTCAACTGGCAGATGACACGCTTTCCCAAACACCAATCGATATGGGGACATACCAATGGGTGTCTTGTAAGCTGTTCGGTAGGCCCAGAATACATCATCTAGTTTTGTAGACCAGTCTTTCCTTATGATCCAATAGTTCTCTCTAAGATTCTTTTGATCTCTTTGTTTGAAACCGCTACCTGTCCATTTGACTGTGGATGGTAAGTAGTGGCAACCTTGTGAGTAACTCCGTATTTGGATAGGAGTGATTCGAAGTATCTGTTGCAGAAATGTGTGCCACCATCGCTAATGATTGCACGAGGTGTTCCGAAACGAGTGAAAATGTTCTTTTTCAGGAATTTGATCACAACTTTTGAATCATTGGATGGCAGTGCAATTGCTTCGACCCATTTGGAGACGTAGTCTACAGCAACCTGGATGTACAGGTTTCCGAATGATGGAACAAAAGGTCACATTAAATCAATACCCCACACATCGAATATTTCCACTTCTAGAATGTTTTGCAATGGTCCTTCATTTCTCCTTGAAATATTCCCCATTTTTTGGCACCTGTCACATTGAAGAGCAAAAAGATAAGCATCTTTTAAAAAAGTGGGCCAGAACAAACCTGATTGTAGGACTTTGGCTGCATTTTTGTTTCCGCTGAAGTTTCCGCCATATGGCGATGAATGACAGTGCTGCAAAACAATATTGACTTCCTCATGTGGAACACACCGTCTTAGTAGTTGATCAGCACAGTGTTTGAACATGTACGGCTCATCCCAGACATAATGCTTGACTTCTTTGAAGAACTTCTTTCTTTGCTGAGTTGTCCATTCCAACGGCCATTTTCCTGATACAATGTAGTTAACATAGTCAGCATACCAAGGGACATCCTGCTGTTTCATGGCAAACAGCTATTCATCTGGAAAAGTTTCTTTGATTGTTAGTTCTTTGCCAGCTGTTTCTCCATTCTCGAGCCTCGATAGATGATCTACCACTTGGTTTTCTGTCCATTTCCTGTCTCAAATCTCCACGTCAAATTATTGCAGAAGAAGTATCCAACGGATCAATCTGGGTTTGGCATCTTTCTTCATGATCAAGTATTTGATTGTTGAATGATCTATGTAGACCACCACTTTGGGACCCAACAGATAGGAGTGGAATTTATCAAAAGCGTACACAACTGCGAGCAACTCTTTTTCAGTGGTTTTGTAGTTGAGTTGAGCTTCATTCAGAGTTCTGCTGGAGTAGTAAATGGTGTGGAAAATCTTTGCTTTGCGTTGTCCCAAAACTGTACCTACAGGAAAATCACTAGCATCACAAATTACTTCAAATGGAAGGGTCCAGTCGGGTGCTCCAACGATGGGAGCAGAAATCATCTTATATTTTAAGATCTCAAAAGCTTCCTGGCATTCTTTGGGGAAGTTGAAAGGCACATCCTTCTCCAGAAGATTGCACAGAGGTTTAGCAATCTTGGAAAAGTCTTTGATAAATCTCATGTAAAAACCTGCATGTCCGAGAAAGCTCTGAATCCCTTTGACAGATGTCAGCGGAGGTAGTTTTTCAATTGTTTCAATCTTTGCTTTGTCTACCTCGGTTCCTTTTTGTGAGATCCGGTGTCCAGTAACAATGCCCTTCTGTACCATGAAATGGCATTTCTCCCAATTGAGCACCAGGTTTGTATCTTTGCACCTTTGTAACACATGTTCCAAATTTTGCAAGCAGTGGTTAAAAGAATCTCCAAACACAGAAAAATCATCCATAAAAACCTCGATACTCTGCTCCAACATGTTTGAGAAGATGACCATCAAGCAACGTTGAAATGTAGCAGGGGCATTACATAATCCAAATGGCATCCTGTGGAAAGCAAAAGTACCATAGGGACATGTAAAGGTAGTTTTCTCCTGGTCTTCTGGTGCGATGGCAATCTGATTGTACTCTGAATATCCATCCAGAAAGTAATAGAACTCATGTCATGCCAGTCTGTCTAACATCTGGTCAATGAATGGTAGCGGAAAATGATCCTTTCTCGTGGCTTTGTTCAGCTTCCTGTAGTCCATGCATATTCTCTATCTAGTCACCGTTCTTGTTGGGATTAGCTCGTTCTTTTCATTGGTAACCACAGTAATTCCTCATTTCTTTGGTACACACTGCATATGACTCACCCAACTGCTATCTGAGATGGGGTAAATGATGCCAGCATCCAACCATTTGATTATTTCTTTCTTTACAACTTCCTTCATGATTGGATTGAGTCTCCGTTGATGCTCCACGGTGGGTTTGTACTCATCACTCATCAGAATCTTATGCATGCAAAATGATGGACTAATGCCTCGAATGTCTACTATAGTCCAGCCAATGGCTCTTTTGTGCTCTCGTAATACTCTCAGTAACTTTTCTTCATGCTCCAATGTTAGTGAAAAAGAAATAATAACAGGTAATTCAAAAGAGTTTCCAAGAAATGCATACATGAGATGGCTCGGAAGTAACTTCAGCTCCAGCTGTGGTGGTTCTTCAATCAAAGGCTTGATTCGATCTTTCTTAGGCAGTTCCAAGCTTTCAACTGGTGGTGTTGATTTGAATCGGAATGGTTTGTCAAGGTAGTTGATACATTCCAAGATTTCAGCATATAGCTCGATGTCAGTCATGTTGGTGATGCAAGCTTCGAGTGTATCCGTGGGATTAGGCTCAGTATCCTGAACGATACTATCAACAACATCAACTCTGAAGCATTTTTCTTCATTTTCATCACTCGGGAATTTCATGGCTTTGAAAACATTAAAGGTAACTTCTTGGTCCTGCACTTTCATGGTCAGTTCTCCTTTTTGCACATCAATCACAATTTTACCTGTAGCCAAGAATGGTCTCCCGAGGATGATTGGCACGTCTGCGTCTTCTTTCATGTTAAGGATGATGAAATCTGCTGGGAGAATTAGTTTGTCAACTTTGACCAGCACATCTTCAACAACACCTCTTGGAAATGCTAGTGTTCGATCAGCAAGTTGCAACGAGACTGAGGTAGGCATTGCTTCTCCAATCTGTAGTTTCCTGTAAATAGAAAAAGGCATCAAGTTAACACTAGCACCTAAAGCACATAAAGCCTTATCGATATAATGTTCTCCAATGGTGCATGGAACTGTGAAACTGCCAGGATCTTTCAACTTCGGGGGAAGTTTCCTCTGAATAATGGCACTGCATTCTTCTGTCAATGCTAATGTCTCGTAGTCTCCCAATCTTCATTTTCGTGAAAGAATATCTTTCATGAATTTAACATAGATGGGCATTTCTTCCAAAGCTTCTGCGAATGGGATGTTGATATGCAGCTTTTTGAACACCTCCAGGAATCGAGCAAACTGCTTGTCCAGTTTGTTTTTCTGAAGTCGCTGTGAAAAAGTTGGAGGTGGAGTGATTCTTTCTGATTCTTTTTCCTTTACTTTTTTTTCCTCCATCTGTTGCTCTGCTTCATTTGGAACTTCTTCTTTGGATACCTTGATTCAAACATCTTTGTTGATTTCAGTACCGCTTTTCAAAGTAATGGCTTGACATTGCTCATTCCCTCGGTTCCTTGGATTTGGTTCTGTGTTGCTAGGAAGATTCACTGGCGGTCTGTAACTCTGAGCATTGGCCAGTTGTACGATTTGATTCTACAGTGCTTTGATGGAAGCAGATTGGCTCTGAAACATAGCATCGTACTTTTTTAACTGAGTCAGCACTTCTGCTATTCCTGGTTCATTTGCCTATTTATGGCCTTTGTTCTGTTGCTGGAATCCAGGTGGTGGATAGTTCTGCGGTTGGAATCCAGGTGGTGGATTGTTCTTTTGCCCTGAATTGTTGCTCCATGAAAAATTTGGATGATTCCTCCACCTTGGGTTGTAGGTGTTGGAATATGGATTGTTCCCCTGTCTGTTGAAATTGTTGACAAAATTCACCATTTCTTCAAGTTGGATCGGCTCTGGTGCTCCTCCATATGGTGAACTTGTGGATCCAGTGGTAAGAGTCTCCATGAATTTGCATATCTAATCCAGCTTGGAATTGACTACTGTATTGGCTCCACTTTCATAAATTCCTGCAATTCTTAGGATCATGCTCCTTTCTATGGCCACAGGGAATTGTTGTTGGTCATTTCTTCGACTAGGTCCCAGGCTTGATCTTCTCATTTTGCCATTAAAGCTCCTCCAGCAGCAGCATCAATTGTGGTTCTCATCAGTCCAGAAAGTCCATTATAGAATGTTTGGACTTGAAGCCATTTTGGAATCTCATGGTGAGGACATTTCCGGGGCAAATCTTTGTACCTTTCCCAAGCTTCGTAGAGAGTTTCCGAGTCTTTTTGTACAAAGGATGTGATGTCATTCCTTAGCTTTCCAGTTCTGGCTGGTGGAAAATACTTTGCAAGAAATTTGGTGGCTAAAGTGTTCCAAGTTGTGATGGAACCTGCTGGTAGTGAATGTAGCCAAGCTTTAGCTATGTCTTTCAAGGAGTATAGAAAAACATGCAATCTCATTGCTTCTTCAGCTTCTCGGTTGTAATTGAAAGTGCCGCAAACTTCCAAGAAATTGCTGATGTGGGCATTAGGATCTTCAGTTGTATTCCCCCCAAACTGAACTGACTGCTGAATCATCTGAATGCATATTTTGATGTCACCCGCATTTGCTGGTAAGGGAGGAAGTACAATACATGAAATGAGTTTGTCAACCACCGGAATGGTTCTGTCTCGAATGGGAATTGGTGGTGCAACCTCCAAACGTTCAGGTTCCATGTTAACAAAAGCTTTTTGGCCTTCTCGTCGTTCCCTTCTCAACTGTCTGATGGTTCTTTCAATTTCCGAGTCAAGCGGTCGAAGTTCAAAGCTTCTGGTTCGTCTCATGAAGTTTCTGAGAACCTGAAACACAAGAAAACAAAAACAGTAAGTAAAAAGAAATGAGATACAAGTAAATGTATCTAACCTCTAAACTAATAGTGAAAGATAAATAAGTCCCCGGCAACGGCGCCAAAAACTTGACCGGTGCTTACACACGCGTATAACGCAAGCGCACGTATCGTTCAAGTAGTATAAAAAGTATCGATCCCACTAGGACTTAATACCTAATCTATTAATTTTATGAGGTCAAATGATTACTAGTATCTAACAGGTTGATTGATTGATTTGAAATGGTGATGATTTTAAATTTAAAAATAAGTAAATAAAATTACACGAAGGTCGGTTTAAGAAAATTCAATATTAAAAACTATCTAGGGTTGTGAATCTTTCTAATATCGTTTAAAAGATAAAGTGGTTATTTCATGTTTGTGTAATAAATCGGTTTACTAACCTGGAACACTAAATTATGTGAAAGCCTCTGTCGATGGTCAGACGTAAATACCCAGTTTAACCTAATTGAACCATATGTCTACGTCAACCAAATTATCTGGATTCATTAAGTTTAAGTTCCAATTATGGCTACCCCCACCCGACATGTATATGTCTATCCTGTAAGGAAATCTATTAAATGGTTATATATCCTCAAGGAAGATCGTGAGCTATTAAGTCTAAGGCTAAAACCTAAAATTCATTGTCAAGTTTATTTTAGATTTACCAGATCTATCTTATTAGTGGCCAATTAACAAGACGCATTAAGCTTAAGACTTAATAAGTAAACCTTTAAATTACCCAAACTATAAAATAACCCCTTATAAACCGGTGATATTAAAATTCATCACAACCCCAGATAACTAATTTAGTTACAACACATAACTAGGGCTAGTAAAATAAAAGACATAAAGTAAGAATGCTGAAAAGTAATTGCGATAAAGTAAAAGCTGAAAAGTAAATTACAATAAAATAAATTGCTAAGGTAAAAGGATCAACTTTTACTATTTACTATTTTAGATATCTCCCTTAATATAATATATTAACTTGTGATTATTTTACCAACCAGCCATATAGGTGGTAACCTGATTAAGTCAAATTAAGTCCAACCAGTCATAAAGGCAGAACCAAAATAAAACCTGCCATATAGGCGGTAAGAAAATTAATTACCAACCGATCAATCTGGCGGTATCCTTGCTTAGTCGGGTTTAAACCAATTTAAAATGAATTACCAACCGACCAATATAGCGGTATCTTTTTTAAGTCAATATTTTAAATAATGAATGTATTATATTTAAGGGAGATTAATCTAAATAGCAATAGTAAAAGAATTACCTTTCACCCAAGCAGGGGGAAGTTACCTCATCATGGTTGAATAGTAAAAACTGTAAAAGTATAAAAAATAAATTATTATTATTACAGAACGTAATTAAAATTAATTACAAAACTGAAATTAAAACAAACTAGATAGAAAACTCCATATTTACATCAGAGAAATTAGAGAGGAAGGTACATCTGAAACTGAAATTTGGAGCTCTATTTATAGGCGTCAGTAGGGGGTCGGCGTCGCGACGCGCAGCTAGGTCGTGACGCGGGTGATTTTCGATGTGGCAGCTTCTGATTCGTCGGCTTCAGATTCTGGATAAGGTGATAAGGTGACACATGGCAAGGCGGCTGGAGCTAATGATTCAAGAAACTATACAAAATATTAGGTTAAATAAGTGGGAAATAGTGATTTACCACTCATCAAATATATATATATATATATATATATATATATATATATATATATATGCGGCAATTTTCATAATATTACACACTGCTTTAGTCATGAATTTTTAACCCAGCAGTGCCTCCCACTACTTTACGTAATACCTTAATCCTCAACTAAAAACGGGAATGCAATAATTAAATTGAATTTCATAGTGAGGAGTGGACCCCATGAATATATTTCGACTCACAGCTTTGGCACGATCTCGCCTACGTATATTCAAGTCAATCACACTCATTGTGACTCCTGATTTTGGTTCTGACTGTTTCTCGTTATGACAGTTTTGGCACATTCACAGGAGGCGTATCAAGGCTTCACTTGTCAATGACAGCCTCAAGCTACTGATGCAGTCCTGACAGCTTTGGCACGTTAAGGAATCCACTTTCACTTGAATTTATCTAGTATCAAATATACATTCGGTATAAATAGATTTATATCGACTATACCTTCACTGCTTTGGTACGTTCTCGGATATAGCAAAAAAAATTTATTTATATCTGTATTGATAAGACGAACTAAGAAACAAGTATTTTTAATACAAGTTACTTTAATGCCTTATTTAATGGGAATTTTCCATAAAGTGACATACACCTTTATTTAATCAAATTAAATAACATATGCATGTATCAAGTAAGGATTAGACTAAATGTCAAATTAAAAGGGTTAATCATATCATGGCCAAGAACACTCTGATACCATTTTTGTTGGGGTTTTGGGCAAAATACCCGGGTTACTCAGCGGAATACGAGAAAATCAAATTTTCCGATTTCTTTAATTTTTCTTGGGTAATTAAAGTAAACTTATTTATTTTAATCACTCAATACTCAAAAATAGAATTTTTAACCCAAAAATCAGAATTCCAGGAAATTATCATACAACCCCAAAACTTTCCATTTTCATCATTTTAGTCCAAAGTTGTTCAAAACAAGGTTAGGTGATTTTCAATCACAACTAAAATGATTTGTACATCAAATATACATTAAAAAAGAAATCTGAAAAATTTTCCAAATTTTCCATAATTACGAAAATGCCCCAAATAGTTTATATTTTGTTCATTTTGGTCCCAATTTGTCAAATACAAAATTAGGTGATATCCAATCACTACCAAAATGATTTTTACATCTTATATACATTAAAATGCAACCTAGAAAAAAATTTCCAGAATTTTACCTATTGTCGTGAGCCCCCAACATTTTTCATTTTGATCAATTTAGTCTTAAATTATCAAATACAAGTTTATGTGATTTTCAATCACTACCAAAATAATTTATACATCTCATATGTATCAAAATACAACATATATATATGAAATGCCCCAATTTTGGTTTAGGTTAGAAACCCTAATTTCTCAATTAATCAAATTAACCAATTTTAACAAAAATTAACACAATCCAACACTTTAATTCAATCTCTACAACACCAATCAAGTCACACCACTATGAAACAACTCAAGAATAATTATAGGTCATCATTGAGTGGCCTAACAACTATAGAATGACAACCAAGTCATCTAATGACCAAAAAAGAGCTTAATAACACTTTATAAGCTTACTTTATTAACATACATGCTAACATCTTTTATTCATGTTTTTAACCATCATATTACAAAACTAAAAGAGTAGAGAAACAACCAAACATCACATGTTAAAGCTTGGAACCCTAGAAACATTTTTCTAGTTGAAAAGGAATTCAAAAAACTTACAAAAGTTTAAGTTTTCTTCAAATCTTCTTCATTTCTTCACATTTTTTCTCTCAACTCTCTTCTGTAATATTTTTGGAAGCTTAACATATTAAGTTGCAAATGAAAAATGAAACCCTTATATATATAGGGTTAGGAACGAAATTGGACATTTTTGGAATAAAAATTTGGTAATTTTTAATCAATATTAAAGAAGTCAAACTCAATTTTGCTACCTTTTTCCAAAAAGTAAATAACAAATGCACCAATAATATTAAACCATATTTAGCCATAATAATGATAAATACAAAATGTATTTAATTATTCTAATTATTTAATAATTAAATAATTACTTAATTACTTAATACAAATATCTAAATATATGTATTATGTTTACTTTAAATATTCCATAATACATATATTTACGACATGTGTTAAATACTTTATTTAACAATTAATTAATGTATATTTAATAAAATCAAATATTTAATCCAAATACACACTAATTATCAAATGGCCGAATAACCCTTTAAGCATGTATCTTTTCGTTTAACCATTAAATATTTCAGTCTGACGACACATCATCACTTACGTCAGCATGACGTCAGCAAAATAATTCACTCTGCCGACACGCGTCATTAATTTCGTCAGCATGACATCAGCGTCGCGACTTGCAAGCCTTCACACGTCGTGATGCCGAGCCAATAATTCTACTAACAATCACATGTCATCATCACGTCAAAGCCACGTACACGTGTCAAGCATCAATGGCGCATCGCGATGCGCAAAGCTTCATAGTTCGTGACGCGCAGAGCAAATTTTACCTATAAATTGAAGCCGAATTCATTTGAAATTTTCATACCTTCTTCTAGGGATTTCCTTAAGAATACTAAGAAGATTGTATCTTGTTTGTTTATTTACAACTTTCTTGTATTTAATTTTCGCATTAGCACTTTTTTTCCTCTGTTCAGGAGGAAACAATAACAGAAGAATATAACAGTGCAGTAGCTCCTCCATATAAGCTACCTCTTATCCCAAAGACACATTTGACATACCCTCAATGCTTTCAAAAGAAGAAGTTGGATGCTCAGTTTTCCAAATTCCTTGACATCTTCAAAAAGATCCATATCAATATCCCTTTCGCAGATGCATTAGAACAGATGCCTAACTATGTGAAGTTTATGAAGGAGATAATGTCAAAGAAAATGAAGCTGGGATATTTTGAAACAGTAGCACTCACAGAGGAGTGTAGTGCCATTATACAGAAAAAGCTTCCTTCAAAACTAAAGGATCCAGGCAGCTTTACCGTACCGAGCACTATTGGGAATCGATATTTTGTTAAGGCACTATGCGATTTAGGGGCAAGTATCAATCTCATGCCATTATCCATCTACAAATAGTTAGGCATTGGTGAGGCGAAGCCAACCACAATCACATTGTAGCTAGCAGATAGATCTCTCACATGCGGAATATTAGAGGATGTTTTTGTTAAGATGGATAAGTTCTACTTTCCTGCTGAATTCCTTGTTCTTGATATGGAAGAGGATCATGACGTCCCAATCATCCTTGGAAGACCTTTCTTGGCAACAGACAGAGCGATTATTGATGTGTAGAAAAGTGAACTGAAAATGAGAGTTCAAGATGAAGAAGTCGCCTTCAGTATTTTCAAAGTCATGCTGAGTCCTCAAGGTGTTGCAGAATATCACAGGGTAGATATTGTAGAGAATGGAGTTGCAAACACACAAGGTGAATCAATATTTCAGCACCCTATGAGCATAGTGCAGCTGTGCATAAAAGAATAGTCTCTGCAGCTAGACCTGAAACTGGTCCCAAAGCACCGGAAAAATAGAAAATCAAAAGTTAGTGATCACCTGAAGATGATCGCTGGGAAGCTCAAAAAGTGGTCGAGCCAATTTTTCCGAATGTGCAGTCCATAATTTCAAACTGGGGGAAAATATATAAATCATGGAAGACCTTTTATAGTTACATTGCCACAGCCTGCCAAGCTGTCTTTTTCATGTCATAACAACCGGTGGATACCAAAGAATAATGTAGATGAGACTACCTGATCCGCTACATTGAAGCCACCATGACCACTTCGATGGTTGCGTCTAGCTGAAGACGTTAACCTGAGCGCTAGCGGGGAGGCAACCCTTGCATTTATTTATTTTTATTTCTTTACTTTAGTTTTATTTTATTGTGTGTTATGTGATAGTTTATTAGTTTACATGTGTATTTATGCAGGTATTAGTACGAACCATACAACCAAATTCTGACCAGCATGAACATGAACAACTCCATGCATGGTAGTGTTGTTCCTTACTTTTGTTTCTTTATGTTTATCTTACATCGAGGATAATGCAAGTTTTAAGTTTGGGGGTGTGTGCATGTAGTGATAGTACATGTTAATAAAAAAAATATTATTATTTATTTAGTTGTAAGTCCTACGTAGTAAAGCATATGTCTAGTGATAAATTGTGTTTGCTTTTGATGAAGTCCTAGATATGATAAGTTCTCAATTCACTTTTATCGGATGCATTGAGTAGGTGATCTAGGTTAGAATCGTAAGCACTTAACAATAAGGTTTTTAGCAGTAAGAATCTATGTAGTTGACAATGTGACTAGTTGAAGAAATTGCTAGTGTTATGATGTATGGTATGGTTAAAAACAAAAGAAAAAAAATTGATTGAAAAAGAATGAAAGCATAAGAAAAGAAAGAAAAAATAGTTAAACCACCTATAACTGATAAACGTGAAGCTACCCATGGGCGAGTGTCAGGACCACCATCAGTTGAAATGCTACCTTAAATGGTAGGTGTGTTGAAAAAATTGAAAAAAAGAAAAAGAAGAAAAAATAAATTGTACCATACTGAGCGTAGAATAGGCAAATATAGAGTACTTTTGAGATATCTAAGTTGGTTTGACCCATCAGATCTCAATTTTGAGACGAAATCATTGAGTTGGCTTACTTAAGAGTCGAGCTGTGAACGAACATTCACACACACACAGTGAGTCTGGCTTATATTATTTATTCAAGATCTTGGATTTGAGTTGCATTTAATACTTTGAAAATTCTCTGATTTCATTGGTAGCATTTATTAAGGACAATATTATACATAACTATCGGGACTATTTTATTTTCTTTTATTATCATTTTTTTGAATGATTCCATGTGTGTGGATGACGTTTGTGGGTGTTGTCGATGTAAGCCTTCACGAGATTATAACTCGTCCACTAGAGCCGCATAGGGGTTTAAATGTTTGTTGCATAGGCTAAATGCAATCGTGATCCCTACGAAAGTGTCCTAATTAATTTTTTTATTTTTGTTTGTTTATATTTATTTAGTTTTTATTTAGTCTTTTGCTCGGGACTAGCAAAATCTTTAAGTTTGGGGGTGTTTGATAAGTATGGTTTATACTCACTTATTCCTGCACTCTTAGCTTACTATTTTGTTTGATTTAGTATCATTTAATGTACTTTGTAGTTTCTTTTGTGTTTTATTGATAGGAAGCATTGGAACATGGATCTTAGAGAAATTGGACTTGTTTTGGGACCTTAAGGACGCATCGAAAGCACTTGGGAAACTGAAAACGATGAAAACACTCATCCTGAAAATTTCGGGTGGATTTGCGACACCCCCAAAGGATCCATAATACATATTTCCCGAGAGTTAGGCACCGCAATGCCAAAAGTGGCATCGCGACGTGCGACAGGAACCCAGAAACTTCATAAAGTCATATTCTACATGCACAAGGACTCCGAGACTTCCCTATAAATACATATGCACGTCCAAAACCCTAAAAAAGAGACCAATACACAACAAAAGGTTAAAAATACATATTTTAGAGAGATCTAAGGAGGAGGATTGAAGAGCGACAAGAGGAGACGAAGGCGGTGACGTCCGAAGATGAAAGGCTTCGATTCGGGTTTAATCTTCTAGTTTCTTTCTTCAAACTCTAATGATGTCCATTATGTTTGTGACCCTATTTTCATTGTTTTTATCTTTAGTCATGAACTAACTCCATTATTCTAGAGGATGATGTAGCCAATGCTTGAACCTATGTGTTATTTGCCAATTTAATTATTATAAAGTTTTAATTCAGTTTATTTATATTCTTTTGTGTTAATGCTTCTAGTTTGTTGGCCACAAATTAAAATGATGAATGTTTAGAATCTATCGCTCGAGAGAGAGGGATTTTGAATAGGATCTATAGGATATAACCTAGGAATTTTATAGAGTTCGGGAGAATCTATAATTCCTTTGAAGTCGTTAACAAAGAATCACAAGGCATAATAAATTGTTAATTATTAGATTTTTATATGGATATCAAATTCGGTAATTAATAATATTTTCACTATTGTTCGGGAGAGGGACTGGAATATTATAGGATTTTTGGCTTATAAACAATGCAACTGAATAAGAATTGATTGGCATAGCAAATACATATGGGATAGCTAGGTGAAATCAGACTCTAGAAGCTCTCTCGTATTTTCTAAATTTAACATTTTAATATTTTGTTTATTTAGTTTTTAGTTTTAGATTCAGATTTTATAAATTGCTTCTAAATAAAGTTAGGTTTACTAATTATAGTATTTAGTGTGAGTTGAATATAATCCATGTGGGTTCGACACTCTTTCACTTATCTTTACTAAAACTTGACACTGTATACTTGCGGTACGATATAAAATATCACAACACTTGTAATTAGGTCAAATATGTTCATGTTAGACATGGAATAACTAATAAGAGTTTGAAACTCTAGATTAAAACTTAGAGCTATGTATACCATTCTAGAATCATTTGACCACTTTTGAGTGATTTGGAATTGTTCATGAGTCATTTCATTATATAATTCTAAATTGGTTTGTGTTTTGATTCAAATAAATGCATATATGTATTTAGAATATATTTATGTTAGTTCTATAACATGTGTTGTGGTTGGTTTTGATGTTAAAATTGATTTTAAGGTGTACTGAAATGATAAGAGAAAATTGGAAGTGTTTAGGATTGATTTGAATATTGAAATTGCTCACTGTCCAAAGGAGAGTCGCGACACTAACCTTCCAGCGTCGTTACACTGAGCATTAGACATCTGAGCATCACGACTCTCACCCTTGCGCCTCGCGACTCCGGGACGTTGAGCTCTCACAGATTTGGGCGTCGCGACTCCCTAGCCTCCGCGTCGTGATATTGAGAGTTGATGAACACTAAAACTTCATTTTCTCCGTTCTGGAGTTTCCAGACTCTGATTTGGTCCCCGTTTTTCCTATGGACTCGTATAGGAATGTAGTTTTCATTAAATATTTTAAAATGTACATATCCCTGATATCTTTGGGTTAAACCCACTTCCGATGCGCGGGACACCGATCCAACTCTAGGGTTCCACAACCGCCCCAATAGAGTTGTGTTCCACTAAATTCCTAACGGACCTATTCACATGAATGATGCCAAAAATAGTGGCATTTGAAGAGCCAATAATTGACCGATAGCCCAATATAGCAAATAATAGAAGCAAAGAAACCTAAAAAATGTTATACGCCCGCAGCAATCAAAGCCAAATTTATGGCTTACCATCAATAGCAAGAATCAGAACTCTGTAAATAGGCAACGATTTCAATTTTGAGAGATAAATTGGCGGTACGGCATGTGGAGTACCGGATAAAAAAGAAAATCTTGTAGAATTGACTGTCTTAAAGTAAATAGATTCAGATGATGTGTTGAAAAGTTAGAGGTTAAGCTGGACTAGAATCAGAAGATTGGTTTCACAAAAGCACAATACCAATTAGAAGAGGTCAACCGTGAAAGTGAAGGAAAAAATCGTCCTACCTATATCAGTCAGATGATAGATACAGAGATATGCAAGAAACTCATTTCTGTTTAAAAGAAAATATAGATTGTTTTGCATGTGAATATGAGAAAATGTCAAGTTTAAATAGAGACCTAGTATAACACAGACTACCTATTAAGCTAAATTATATACCTCGTAAGAAACCGCCTTGAAGGTTTGCTCCAAATATTTTGCCTGAAATCAAAAAATAAATTGAACTTTTATTAGAGGCAAAATTTATTAAAACGACTAGATATATAGATTGGTTGTCCAATATTGTCCCGATATGAAAAAGAATGGCAAACTAAGAATATGCATTGACTTTCAAAACTTCAACTTAGCAACGCCCAAATATGAGTATCTTATGCCTACTGTGGATTATTTGGTTGATTCAACTACGGGATATAAGATGTATTCTTTTATGGATGGATACTCAGGATATAATCAAAATTATATTTCTGAGAATGAAATTCATAAAATTGCCTTTAGATGTTTGAAGGCTTTAGTGTGCTTCGAGTGGGTGGTCATGTCATTTGG
This sequence comes from Zanthoxylum bungeanum, assembly GCA_019454045.1. Taxonomy (NCBI): domain Eukaryota; kingdom Viridiplantae; phylum Streptophyta; class Magnoliopsida; order Sapindales; family Rutaceae; genus Zanthoxylum; species Zanthoxylum bungeanum. The sequence goes on from SKCR01031974.1 coordinate 116,655, forward strand.
CCCAAAAAAAGGTCGGAGAGACGTATCAAAGGACCATGAACCTAATCTTACATGACATGATCACCAACTTTATAGAGGTATGTATGGATGATATATTGGTAAATTCAATGAAAATAGAAGAACATTTTTACCAATTGAAATGTTCATTTGAGCGAATGAGAAAGTTTAAGTATAAGTTGAATCATTTGAAGCGTGCCTTTGGAGTTACCGCATTGAATTTTTTAGATATCCTCGTACATCATAGAGGAATTAAGATTGAAAAAATAAATATATGGCCATTGTAGAGGCCAAACCCTCAAGTAATAAAAAAAAGTTACAAAAGTTCATAAGGCAAGTTAATTTTCTAATAAGATTTATTTCTAACTGTGCAATAAGAAAAAAAGCATTATCACTACTATTAAGGTTTAAAGATCAAGACGGTTTCGTCTGGAGTAATAAACATCAAAAGGGTTTTGAAAGTCTGAAGGCATATTGATGAGTGGTAAATAGATCATTATTTCCCACTCCTTTGACTTAATATTTTGTATAGTTTCTTGAGTTCTGTGAATATTTTGATGTGTTTTCTGTTATTTTATATATAAATAAAATAACAGGACTCTCTGGAGGTAAGTCGGGGCTAAAACAGTGAAAAACAGATAAAAAGGGCAAAAATGTAAATTTCTTGCTAAAATACGACGTTTGCTAAAATGCGCCGTGCTAAAATGCGTCGTCTGCTAACGTGCACCAGAGACTGCTAACATGTGCCGGCCATGTGGACCAATCAGAGAAGTTTTGCTATCATGCGCCATTGCTAACATGCACCTGCCACGTGTCAATATCACTGCAAGTCTACTAACGTGCGCCGTGCGACATGTCACCATCACATGCTACCGATAATCATCATCAACACATGTTAATGCTGACGTCAGCATCATGATGCGTAACAACTTTTCGCGTCGCGACACTGACATAATTATTGAGCTTCCGACGCTGACCCAGCCACGTGTCCTCATCTCCGGAAGTTCCGTGCCACACGTCCATCATCAACGGCGCGTCGCGATGCGTAATGTTCCACGTGTCATGACGCGTGAGGCAAAATTTTGCCTATAAATTGAGGCCGAATTTCAGAATTCAATTCATACTTTCTTCTAAGGAATTCCTTAAGAATACTAAGAAGATTGTATCTTGTTTGTTTATTTACAGCTTTCAGTATTTAATTTTTGCATTAGCACTTTCTTTTATTTACTTTTCAGCCTTTACTTTTTGTATTTAATTTCATTTACTTTTACGCAATAGTACTTTCCTTTCTTTACTTTTCAGTTTTTACTTTTCAGTAATGAGGAGGTAACTCCCCCTGCTGGGGTGAAAAGTAAAGCTTTTATTACTAATATTTAGATTAATCTCCCTTAATTATAATATATAAACTATTTAAAACCTGACTTAATGAGGATACCGCCTTTATGGTCGGTTGGACTTAATAAAATTAGTTTTAACCTGACTAAACTGGATACCTCATGTATGGTCGGTTGGAATTAATTATAAATTTGACTTAATCAGGATACTGTCTATATGGTCGGTTGGTAATATAACGCAAAGTTAATATATTATAATAAGGGAGATATCTAAATAGAGATAATAAAAGTGGATCCTCTAACTGACCGGCGTAAACACACACATATAACGCAAGCGCACGTATCGTTCAAGTAGTATAAAAATATCGATCTCACGAGGACTTAATTCCTACTATTGTTATTAATTGTTGAATCTATTTATTTACAAATATCTAATTGAGGGAGAATAGAATGATTACTTGATTGATCTGATTGATTGTAGAATTGCTAAATAAATAAAAAGACAAAAGAAAATACTAAGGAAAATAACAAAAGACACAAAAATCTAGGGTTGTGAATCATTCTAATATCATTTAAAAGATGAAGTGGTTATTTCATGTTTGTGTAATAAATCGGTTTACTAACCTGGAACACTAAATTATGCAAAAGCCTATGTCGATGGTCAGACGCAAATACCCAGTTTTAACCTAATTGAACCATATGTCTATGTCAACCAAATTCTCTGGATTCATTAAGTTTAAGTTCCAATTATGGCTACCCCCGCCCGACAGGTATATGTCTATCATGTAAGGAAATCTATTAAAGGGTTATCTATCCTCAAGGAAGATCGTGGGCTATTAAGTCTAAGGCTGAAACCTAAAATCCTTATGTCTAGATCATTTTAGATTTACCACATCAATCTTATTGGTGATCAGACAACAAGAAGCATTAAGCTTAAGACTTAATAAATAAACCTTTAAATTACCCAAACTATAAAATAACCCCTTATAAACCGGTGATATTAGAATTCATCACAACCCTAGATAACTAACACATAACTAGGGCTAGTAAAAACTTAAAAGTAAAAGACATAAAGTAAAAATACTGAAAAGTAAAAGACATAAAGTAAAAGATGAAAAATAAAATAAAATAAAATGCTAAGGTAAAATGATCAACTTTTACTATTTACTATTTAGATATCTCCCTTAATATAATATATTAACTTGTGATTATTTTACCAACCAGCCATATAGACGGTAACCTGATTAAGTCAAATTAAGTCCAATCCAGCCATAAAGGCGGAACCAAAATAAATCTGCCATATAGGCGGTAAGAAAATTTAATTACCAACCGATCAATCTGGCGGTATCATTGATTAGTCAGGTTTAAACCAGATTAAAATGAATTACCAACCGACCAATCTGGCGGTATCCTTTTTAAGTCAATATTTTAAATAGTGAATATATTATTTTTAAGGGAGATTAATCTAAATAGTAACAGTAAAAGAATTATATTTCACCCTAGCTGGGGAAGTTACCTCCTCATGGTGAATAGTAAGAACTGTAAAAAGTAAGAAAGTAAATTACTATATTACAAAACGTAATTAAAATTATTTACAAAACTAAAAACTAAAAGAAACTAGAGAGAGAAACTCCATCTTTACATCAAAGAGATGAGAGAGAGTGGTACAACTGAAACTGGAATTTTGAGCTCTATTTATAGGGGTCGATCGCGTCGCGACGCCAGTTATGTCGACGTGGCAGCTTCTGGTTCGTCAGTTGAAGATTCTAGATAAGGTGATAAGGTGACACGTGGCAAGGTGGTTGGGACTCAATTATTGTGACACGTGGCGGCTTCTGATTGGTCGGCTAGATTCTTATCCGCCACGTGTCAGATAGGGATAAGAGAGCCAATAATTGACGCTGACGTGGCGCTGACGTGGCGACACGTGGCAATTTGACTGTCGGCACCATAGAATTGCGACACGTGGCACGCTGTGATTGGTTGATGATGACGTGGCAGTTTGACTCGGTCAACATGGTGATGTGAACGATGACGTGGCAATGACGTGGAGTGACACATGGAGACATGTGGCGATGGTGACTGTCGGCACCGTAGGATGACACATGGCACGGCGCATGTTAGCAGATCGGTTGTGATGGTGACACGTGGCACGGCGCACGTTAGCAAAGTCAAACTTTTCTCAGATTCTGATTTGTAGACCCGGCGCACGTTAGCACTTTTCGGCGCATGTTAGGCATCGCGACGCGGAAGGTATTGGCGTCGCGATGCTGAAAATTACCAAAATGCCATTTGTCCAATTTTCACTGTTTTGGCCCAAATCACCTCCAGAGTGTCCTGAAACTTTATTTATCTACAAAATAACACAAAACACATCAAAATATTCACAAACCTCAAGAAACTATACAAAATATTAGGTTAAATGAGTGGGAAATAGTGATAGATTTACCATTCATCACTAACCCCGGCATTTTCTTTTATTGTACTTTTCCCTTTTTAATTTCCAGCATTTACTTTATATCTTTGACTTTATTATAGCTTTTAATAGCCTTAGATATGTGCCGTAACTAAACCTGTTATCTAGGGTTGTGATGAATTCCAATATCACCGGTTTATAAGGGGTTATTTTATAGTTTGGGTAATATAAAGGTTTATTTATTAAGTCTTAAGCTTAATGTTTCTTGTTAACTGGCCATTAATAAGATTGATGTGGTAAACTTAAAATAAACTTGACAAAGGAATTTTATGTTTCAGCCTTAGACTTAATAGCCCACGATCTTTCTTGATGATAGATAATCATTTAATAGATTTCCTTACAAGATAGACATTTACCTGTCGGACGAGGGTAGCCACAATTGGAACTTAATCTTAATGAACTCAGGTAACTTGGTTAACATAGACATATGATTAATTGGGTTACACTGGGTATTTGCAGCTGACCATCAACAGAGGCTTTTGCATAATTTTGTGTTCGAGGTTAGTAAACCAATATATTACACAAACATGAGATAATCACTTCATCTTTAACAGATATTGGAAGGATTCACAACCCTGGATAGTTTCTAATATTGAATTTTCCTTTAAATTACTTTCGCGCTGTTTAATTTACTTGTTTTAAGTTTAAAGTCACCATCCAATCAAACAACCAATCTATTAGATACTCGTAAATATTTGACTTCATAAATTAATAGTTTAGGTATTAAGTCCTCGTGGGATCGATACATTTATACTACTTGAACGATACATGCGATTGCATTATACGCGTGTGATTATGCCGGTCACCTATATCACAAAACCACTAGTTATGGTGTCGTCGATACAAGTAGGGGTGTGCATTAATCGGTTTTAACCAATTAACCGAATCATTCCAACCCATTTTTTTATTATGGTTCGGTTAATTCGGTTAAATCGGTTATTGTGATTAAAATTTTTAATTTTTCGGTTATTCGATTCGGTTACGGTTATGAGATTCATTTAACCGAACCGGCCGATTAACCGAAATTAAACCATATATATATATTAGCGCGTTCGAATCCTTTAATTTTTTAGAGTTAAGATAGCCTGCATGTAAACTCTCAATTGGTTGTAGTTATATTGATTTGATAATACTACCTGAACATAAAATTGATAAAATTCAAATGACAAGTTGCATTAACAGCTTGGTTTTGACTCTTTTTAATTTCTCTCAAGAATTTAAAGGTAAAAATACATAAAATTTCAAATGTGTAGATTTTGCATCATGGTGGATTCGTGACCCTTAAAATTTCTAACATAGCGGTTTGGAAGGAAATCTGAGACTGTGACAATCATCGAGGATTTAAAAAATATTTATCTCGCATGCAATTAAATATAGATATATTTAATCAAATGTTAGTTAGAATCAGTATTTTTAGAATCGGATATGTGATCGAATTAGTGATCCAAAAAATTTAATGTGTCAGTGGTTCGATAGGTTGAAACGTTCTGAAAAAATCGTTAGAACCGACCTACATCATATGTAATTTTACTAATTAAAAATTATAAAAAATATTAAATTTTAATTTATTGGATTGGTAAATAACCGAATTAACCATAACCGACCGAAATATAATGGTTAATTGGTTAATGGTTATGTGTCATAAATTGGTTAAATCGGTCACATTTTTATTTAACCGAAAATTTCGGTTACGGTTAAAAAATCAAGGATTAACCGACTGAACCGATCGATGGAACGACCAATGAAGCTATACATTTTCGCTGGTGAATAGTCAATAGTTAGGATGATTGCACATAATGACAACATGGGTGAGGAAATAACCATTTATTATCTTAGTTGGCAATTGTTGAAGTATGAGTGTAATTACTCTCCAATATAGAAGTTATGTTTGGCTCTGTATTTTACTTTTACTAAATTAAGGGTCTACTTACGGTCTGTCACTATTTACTTGATTTCAAAGATTAATATAATAAAATATATATTTTCTCATCCTGTTTTGCATCAAAGAGTAGGTTTTTGGTCTTCATCATTATCTGAATTTGACATTCCACACGTGCCACAAAAAGCAGTAAAGAATCAAGCCTTACCATATTTCTTAGTTGATCACTAATGTGTAAGCATGGCCAAGGAAATTGAATTGGAAATACATGGTTGTGATTTAAAGTCTTGGTCTCTATATTTTGATAGATCCAAAACGTCCAAATGGGCGAGAATATTAATCGTCTTGGTAAATCCTTTAGGACTAAAGTATCAATTCTTCTTCACATTATCGGAGAATTGTACTAAAAACTAGGCTGAATATGAGGCCCTGAAAATGAGATTGGAATTGTTAATCGATATGGTCGTAAAAAAGTGTCTATTAAGGGTGACTCATAATTAGTGGTCCATCAAGTTGTGAGTTCCTTTAAATGCCAAAGCTAGACGGTTATGACATTATTAGAAATTACTTCTGCTAGACAAATTTGATCGGATAGAGATTCAGCACATTCCCAAGACGAACAATGAAATAGAAAATGATTTAGCTCAGGTAGCTTCAGGGAATAAGGAGATGCAAAATGTCAGATAGGGTGTAATATGCGAGAATAGGCTGATTAAATTTGCACTGTAAAGACATAAAAAAGTAATGAATGTCTCAAGTGTATAAGATAAAGATATAAATGATTGGATGAGGGAGATCAAAGAACTCTTGAGAAATCTCAACGATCAAGTGGATCGAAGATTAAGGATGCATGCCTTGAATTTCTTGCTAATAGATAATGTCGTATACAAAAAATGCCAAGCTGGTGTATTATTAAAGTGTGTTGGACCGTCAAAGGATAAGACGATCATGGCTGAAATCCACAAAGGAATTTGTGGAGCCCACCAAGCTAGGGTCAAAATGTGATGGCTAATCATAAGAAATGATTATTAGTGGACAAAAACGGGTGAGGCATGTGTCGCTTATGCAAAGAGATGTTTAGTGTGTCAGAGACATCGGCCGATACAAAGAAATCGTCACCGATTTCTCACCAAGTGGGTGGAGGCCATTCCTTTAGTAGAAATTTCACAAACACTAATACATAGAGTTTGGATACCTCAAACACTAATGATAAATCATGAGACTTCATTAAATGGGGAACAAAGTTAAATAATTCTTGAACGAATTTGAGATTCAATTTGTAAATTCTGCACCATATTATGTCCAGTCAAATGGTCAAGCAGAATCGTCCAACAAAATGCTGAAATAGATAATCGAAAAAATGATTGCTGACAATACAAGACACTGGAATGAATGTTTAAGTCAAGCTTTATAGGCTTACGGGACGTCCTCTTGAAAAAGCACGAAGATCACCCCATTTCAGTTAGCTTATGGACGAGAGGTAGTACTGCCCATGGAAATCAATGTCCAGTCAATTATAGTGGCTTTACAAAATCAACTAAATCAAGAAATTATGGCGAGGCCCTAATGCAGAATTTACTGGAGTTGGACGATATTAAATTAGACATTCTTAAGTAATTAGAATTGTAGAAATAAAAAATAGCCAAGTATTATTATAAGAAATTTATCGCAAAGTCGTTCAAAATGGGTGAATTGGTGTGGAAGGTGATACTACCATTCGATGTAAACAACCCAAAATATGAAAAATGATCGCCCAATTGGGAAGTGCCATATAGGGTAAAAGTCATAATACCCCACGAAGTTTATCATTTGAAAGATTTGGATAGAGAATTAAATATTAGAGAGATAAATAGAAAGTACCTTAAGAAATATGTATCTTCATTATGGGAACATTAAAGAATATTATATTATTAATGTGATGATAAAACGTCCCGATATACAAAATGAATAAACGAAAGGAAACTAAATTGGACAAATGAGTGTCTTAATTTACATAAAAAAATAAATTGAATTACAAAAATAGAACGACATGAAAAGACGTCCTGATATTAAAAAAAAAAAAAACATGAACGCGTGTAAGAACGTATAGCTCCAAAATCTTCTGTCAGATCTTGTCCTTCACCACCTTGAATGAATCTCTCAGCTGGTACCGTTTCTTTTGCACCTCTTCAGTAACGACATTGATATCAGCTGTGGATGCTGATTTTCGTCTGAGGTCCACAATCGAGAATTTATAGTATGGGGCACTAGTAATCCGGCAAATAAAGGTAAAATAAACGATGAGGTTACTGCCCACCGGTGTGGTGGGTGTCGTAGGCACTCCGACGCTCAATTCAATGATGAGGATGAGCAGAAAATAAGGAAGAGCAAGGCTTATAGTTACCTTAATCTCCGTTTGATTGTCGTGAGGGCGGTAGGTTGGTGTTTCGGGGGTAAAATGCTTTGAAATCTCATATGAGAATGCTCAAGCTCCAGAAGAAAAACTTGTCCCCCTATTGTGGATTACCTTTTCCTTTTATAAGCCCTTTGAGAGGTGTGATCATTCATTCTTTTGTCCGTTGGACGCCCAAAAATGGCCAATTTAATGGGGGGAGTTATGAGTTCAGGCGTTTTCTGGTTTGGTAACTGATGAGTCTATAGGCCATTTTGGTCAAGTTTTTTATAGGCTTGTGAGATCTCTTGGTCCAATATCAGTTTACAAGTTGGGCTTCTTAGAGGGTTTTGGGTTTTTAGTAATTAGTGTCTGACCTTGTGGTTGGTCCGGAAGTGAAATGTCGATTCTACCCTTGGGCCCAAATTTGGCTCGTACATCAGCCAGAGCTTTATCTATATCAATCTCAACCATACCTTAGTACTTGGCCATAAGAGCATTTAACTTATCAAAATCCTTGGCCATGGTCCTTAGTTTGGCCTCTTTACGCATCCGGCACTCATCGATCTGCTTTCAAATTTCCGTCAGTTTCTGTTCAAGGCTCATGAGTAAAGATTCATCAGTCATGATCTCATCGGCAGTCTCTTTTAGAGACACTTGCATGTTGTCAACAGACCTGGCTAATTTATCTTTCCTCACAAACGAAAATCGAAGGTTCACCATTTGGCTATGTAGTTGTTGATTGCGCGAGATTAGGGACGGGGTTTCATCCTTGAACTCTTAAAGGAAAATTCGGCTCGACAATGGAAGCGACAGGGTGAGAGAAGATAGAAGTCTGGTAAATTATGTCAAAATCATCTACAGCCTCTCCAAGTTTGCAGGCAAAAAGGTCTGACTAATATCTAATCTCGTAAAAGTCGAATATTGATTGAGGACGTCCTTCAAGGCTTCCAAATCTGATAGTGCTCATTGAAGTGTCTTGAAAAGACCGGAGGATGGAATCAGTATCATGTAAGGTAAAATGAAGAGTGAGAATTCTAACATAATGCCTATGTACAAAATAAACGAGTGAATAGAACTTACTGTCTTAGGAGTAGGAATGGATGATGATGGCTCGTCAACTGATGGAATCACTGAAGCAGTGGTGGTGGACATTAGAATTGGGGGTTGTCTGGCCCATGGAGAAGACAACGAGATTTTCGCCTCAGGGGAAGAAATTTTAAAGAAGATGAAAAATCTTATCGGGCAGGCTCAGAGTCACTCATCGGTGTAGAAAGTTTGGCCATTTCAAAAGAGATAGCAGTAAAAAAATACGGCTCCAATTTCATTGACCGAATCAATTGGGCCGTATTTGAGGAGTAATTATTGACAACCAAAACTTGCAAAAAATAAATGACGTCAGAAGGAACACCGAAGATAACATCACTGAATCAAATCATATGATACGATATAGACGAGACTCGCTCTGAATGAAAGAAGTTGCAGAAATCGCCCAATCGCTCTGGCAACCGAATCGTTCAATCGGCCAGGTAGCCAAATCGCCCAACCATCCCGACAACAACCGAAAAAATGAGTAGTTACACAAACGTGGTTTCAGTTGAAGAAAGAGGGGCATGTTTTCAACGGTTATCAAAGGTGGAAAGTCACAACATGGAGCACAACTCAGTAGTTACCATGATCTTGAGGCATGGCTGTAGCAGTTATCACTGGTGGCAGATGAAGAACAAAGGAGTTGCAGAATGAGGGATTCAACCGCTCAAGCAGTCATCAAACAGTTATCTTCACTATTATATAAGCTCAAAGTTTAGTTTAATAAGAAAAGAAAAGTAAATCCAAAAGACTCTATGAGCAAATGTAATTTTCTTGTCTTAGCTAACTGATTAGGATTGTGTGCTTTCGCCCATTTGAGGCATTTCTCAATAAAATCAAATACCCATTTTTGAAATTTTGTTCCAAGTGGTTTGAACCTTACACGGACTTTTTCCGCAAACCAAATTAGTTCTCTAACACTATATAATAATTTAATAATATTTTATCACATATATTAAATAATAAAATATAACTAACTAAATATAATTTATTTATTACAATCCCTTTATTTTATATAATTATTGATTGATAGTAACAAGTCTCTTATATAATGGTCTAACCAAAGAATTACTCTAAGCTGAGATAATACTTGGAAGGCTTTTGTTTGACGTTTGTAGTTAATTATGAAAAGAATATTTTACATTCAAAAAATTAGTAATTCACTCATATAAGTGTATATATTTTTTTATATGATTTAGTATGAACAGATGATAATTTTTAAAAATCAAGTCAATTTTTTTTTTTTTTGACATGAAGAGATTACAATTTCCCTTTAAAGAGTGTTGGAGCAAGTTTATAGCTTTGTTTTTACAGTGTTAATGGATTTACACGTGGACTGCCAGTATATATACAGTCAGCCCAATGCTTTAATGGGCTTTGACTAGGCTGGTTTGAATGGAGTTTTGATTTATACATGGGAACGGGTCGGGTCGGGCTCAGGCCGGGCTTTGATAAGCCTGGCCCGAGCCCGGAAATTTGGATTTAAGCCCGGGTCCGGGAAAAGCCTGGGCAGGGCCGGGCTTGATCCGGGCCCGATTTTTTAAATATAAAAATTTATAAATATAAATATTTATTATATAAATATAAATATTTTATAAATATAAATATAAAATTATTTATTTTAAGCCCGGGCCTGAGCTTTTTTGGTTGAGCCCGAGCCGGGCCCCTCATTTCAAAGCCCGGCCCGGGCTTTTTTCACCCTGGGCTGGGCCGACCCGAGATTTTTTGCCACCCTTATTTTGATTAGGCGTCATGCATTTATTAATAGGTCATCTCATATATTATATTAAATGATTACATGTAATGAAGAACCATCTCAAATATTGCATTAAAGATTGGACCATATTTTGGGTAATTGTTGATAACCAAAACTTACAAAAATTAGATGATGTCAGAAGGAACATCGAATGTAACATCTTTCAATCAAATCATATGATACGACATAGACGAGACTCGCTCTAAATGAAGTTATGGAAATCGCCAAATCGGTCTGGCAACCGAATCGTTCAATTGGCCAGGTAGTCAAATCGGCCAACCAGTCCAACAACAACCGAATCAAAAAACAGTTACACAAACGTGATTTCAGTTGAAGAAAAATGGCATATTTCCAACAGTTATCAAATGTGGCAAGACGCAAGTCACAACATGGAGCAAACTCGGCAGTTATCACGATTTTGAGGTACGACTGTAGTAGTTATCACTAGTGGCAGATGAAGAGAAAAAGAGTTGCAGAATTGGGATTCAACCGCTCTAACAGTTATTTGCACTATTATAAAATCTCAAAGTTAAGTTTAAGAAGAAAAGAAAAGTAAATCAAAAAGACTCTATGAGCAAATGTAATTTCCGTGTCTTAGCTAACTGATTAGGATTGTGTGTTTTTGTTCATTGGAGGTATTTCTCAATAAAATCAAACACTCATTTTCATAATTTTGTTTTAAGAGATTTGAACCTTACAATGATTTTTTTCCGCAAACCAAATTAGTTCGTTAACACTATATAATAATTTAATAATACTTTATCACGTATATTAAATAATAAAAAATAACTATATTAATATAATTTATGTGTTGATTGATAGTAACAAGTCTCCTATATAATGGTCTAGCCATTGAATGACTTTAAGCTGAGATAATGCTTGCAAGGCTTCTGTTTTGACGTTTGTAGTACGTGTCTCAACTTTTGTAATCACTTTTTTGCGGCTTTTTTTGTGAAAGCTCACATTGCATTTTTGGGTCTTCTAACAAAATTACATTTAATGTGCACGGATCTATACCTAAATATATAAAATCATAAATTGTAAGGAAAACAGTTAAAGAAAAATAGACAATTTTATCTAAAAATTTGAAATCCCGAATATTTTATACCCAAAATTTAATTATGAAAATATATTTTACACTCAAAAAATAAGTAATCCAGTCATATGAATGTAAATTTTTTTTTTTTTTTTTTTTGCATGATTTAGTATGAACTGATGATAATTTTTAAAAATCAAGTGCTTTTTTTTTTCGGACGTGAAGTGAAGATATGATAATTTCCCTTTAAAGAGTGTTGGAGCTTGTCAAGTTTATGGTTTTGTTTTTATAGTGTTGATGGATTTACACATGGGTGTATTTATAAAACTGTCGCTATATATACAGCCAGCGCAATTATTTAATGGGCTTTGACTAGCTGGTTTGCATTACGGAAGAAGCCCAACTACCGAGTGCTGTTAAAAAAAAAATCAAATTATCATTTTTTTAAATAAATAAATTATCCGTTTGGTTCGAATTTTTTGATTTTATTTTATTTTTTTTGTCTACCCCCTCTTCAGAGTTCGAACTCGACGTGTCATGAGTCTCGTGGCGCACACGTGACCGCTGGAAAAAAAATGGAGCACAAAACAACAAAGTCTCATAACTAATCATTGAATGCCACATCAGCGAAATGAGGTTAAAACCCACAGAATAAAGACACGAGGCCTTCCCAAAATAAAAATTGCCTCAAATTTTAGTACACCATTTTATCCTTAAAATATCCTTAAATTTTCAAAAGTTATGATTTATACCCTGTTTCCTAGAGAATATTGATAGGGATTTTAATTAAAAATGGTGTGTACCTGATTAATAAATCTAAAGTTTGAGAGTGTGGTTATTTCTATAATTCACAAAAATTATTATGTCATTTGTTTATTTTCTTATTCTAAAAAAATGAAATAATCTTTTATCCAATGATTAATTTCTCAAGTCAATTCATATCTCATTGTGTAGTAAATTGTTGGATTAAATAGTGTTATATTATTTTATAATACAAATTGAAATTACTTCTCCCCCTCCCGCCCTCCTGTCCCTCCTCCTAAAATGATAAAAATCTCACTAACCCTAAAAATAATTACCCTTATCCCAAATCAATATATATATATATATATATATTAATTTACAAATAACATATATATTTATTTCATTTTATTAATTAAATTTTTTTATTTATAAATTTTTTTATTTTTATTAAATTTATATTTTTTTGCTCTTTATATATCTATTCTTTTTTATTTGTTTAATAAATATTACAAATTTCTTATTTATTGTTATTTATTTTGTGTTCATTTATTCATTTAATTTTTTGATTCTTTATTAGTTTATTTAACACTACTTATCTATTATACATAAGTAGTGTTAAATAAATTAAAAAAGAATCACAAAAATTAAATGAATAAATGAACATCAAATAAATAATAATAATAAATAAGAAATAAGAAATTTGGAATATTTAAAAAAATTAATATATATATATATAAATAGTAAAAAAATATAATTTTAACAAAAAATAAAATTAATTTATAAAATAAATATATTTAATGTTGGAAAACCTTTTGAAATTTCCTAAAAATTAATTAATTCCAGTAATTAATTTGGTACTTCAAACGAAAGGTTTCATTAATGAATGATAAATGGCATAATAAATGACATACTTATTTAGTGTTCCATAAAAGTTAATTAACTTAATTAATTAATTTGGTAAAGGTCTCGTTAATGAATGATAAATGACATACTTATTTAGTGTTCCATAAAAGTTAATTAATTTCATGCATAATAAATGGCATACTTATTTAGTGTTCCATAAAAGTTAATTAACTTCATTAATTAATTTGGTAAAGGTCTCGTTAATGAATGATAAATGGCATACTTATTTAATGTTCCATAAAAGTTAATTAATTTCATTAATTAATTTAGTACTTCAAACGAGATGTCTCATTAATAAATAATAAATGTCATACTTATTTTTTTTTCTCCTCTTCTATATATAGAGAGCATTGTTTTCGTTTTTAATATAGAAAGAAAACAAACAAAAAATAGCTTGGCATTTTTGCTTGAGTATCTCTTTGTTTTCGGTTTCAAAAGAGTTCAAACACTTTTGTGGTTCGTTGGATACGAGTTCGGTGGTGCCCTTGCTCGTTCGTTTTCCGTTGCATCCTGGGAAACAATCGTCTCACGTTCTACTGCACCTTCGGTAGGGGACGAATTTGTTTTAAGGAGATTGTTGACTTCAACAAGCCTCGGAAAGAAGAAGTAGTTCAGCTCAGCAATTCTTTCAGAGACAGAGATACTTTCATCGCATTCAGAGGCTCGATTTTTGAAGATGTCAGAGGCATAGGCTTATTTCAGAGGCAGACGCATCATCTGGGTCTATTTTGAGCATCAGGGGCTGAAATAAAGCCTAATTCGGATTTCCTTGTAACTACCGTTTGATAATACTTGTACTACAGCCTTAAAAAAAAATTTCATTCTGTGGATATGGAAATCAGTCCAAACACAGTTGATCCAAATGTGGCAGCCTCTTCGGCTGGCCAACATGTTTCAGCCTCTGGGCTTAATCTGGCAGCCTCTGGGGTTGGCCAAGGTGTTGCTGCCTCTATGGCTAGTCAACATATTGGACATGTGAGCCATGTCAATCCTGCTGCGGAAAAACCCTGAGAAATTCAGTGGTCAGAATTTCAAAAGGTGGCAACAGAAGATGTTTTTTCTACTTGACCACGTTGAACCTTGCGAGGTTTCTAAAAGAAGATGCTCCTGTACCCAAAGAGAGTGAGATTGATAACCAAGTCATCAGTGCCATCGATGCTTGGAAACATTCTGAATTCCTATGTCGGAATTATGTGCTGAATGGGCTAAGTGATTCATTGTACAGTGTGTACGCCGGAATGAAAACAGCTAAAGGGCTTTGGGAATCTTTAGATCGAAAATATAAAACTGAGGATGCCTAAGAAATTTGTCGTAGGCTGTTTCCTAGATTTTAAGATGATTGATTCCAAAACTGTGATAAGCCAAGTACAAGAACTGCAGATTATTCTAGCAGAAATTCATGCTGAGGGGATGAGTTTAAGTGAAACCTTCCAAGTAGCCTCGATAATTGAGAAACTACCACCTGGTTGGAAAGATTTCAAGAATTATCTAAAGCATAAGCGAAAAGAAATGAGCATTGAAGACTTGGTTCTTAAGCTGAGAATTAAGGAGTTAAGAAGTGATCGTGGTGGTGAGTATGTTTTCCCTTTTGAATCACTTTGTGAGCAAAATGGAATCATACATCAAACCACAGCTCCTTATTCACCTCAATCCAATGGGATTGCGGAACGTAAGAATCGTACCTTGAAAGAGATGATGAACGTTATGTTAATCAGCTCTAGTTTACCTTAGAATATGTGGGGAGAAGCTGTCTTATCAGCTAATACCTTTTAAATAAGGTACCACGGAAAGAAGCAGGGAAAACTCCTTATGAAATGTGGAAAGGAAGAGTACCTTCCTATAAATTCCTACGAGTGTGGGGGTGTCTTGCCAAGGTAGTCATTCCTCCACCTAAAAAGGTGAAGATATGACCAAAAACTGTTGATTGCATTTTCATAGGATATGCACATAACAGTAATGCTTATCGATTTCTTGTGCATGAGTCTAATGTACCAGATATTCACAAGAATACGATAATAGAGTCGAGAAATGCATCCTTTTTCGAATACGTTTTTCCTTGTAAAACTACTTCGAATTCAAATGTGCAAAAACGAGCACATGAGACTATCATTGAAGATAGTCAGGACCGAGAACAAATAAATGTTCCAGAGGATCAACAAGTTGTTGAACTTGAACCAAGACGTAGCAAAAGAGCTAGAACGGAAAAATCATTTGGTCCAGATTTTCTGACATTTTTGCTAGAGAATGATCCTCAAAGCTATAACGAAGCTGTAAGGTCAGCTGATGGTGCTTTGTAGAAAGATGCCATCAATAGTGAAATTGAATCCATCTTACAAAATCACACCTGGGAGTTAGTGAATCTTCCTCCAGGATGTAAACCTTTAGGGTCCAAGTGGATTTTCAAAAAGAAAATAAGGCAGATGGATCAATTGACAAGTACAAAGCAAGACTTGTAATTAAAGGTTACAGACAACGTGAAGGTCTTGATTACTTTGATACTTATTCTCCTGTAACGAGAATACATTCCATAAGGATGATACTAGCGATTACAGCTTTGCGCAATCTTGAGGTACATCAAATGGATGTGAAAACAGCCTTTCTGAATGGAGATTTAGATGAAGAAATCTACATGGAACAACCTGAAGGCTTTATAGCTCCAGGACAAGAAAAGAAAGTATGTAAGTTAGTTAAATCCTTGTATGGATTGAAACAAGCCCCGAAACAGTGGCATAAAAAGTTTGATGACACCATGTTGGCAAATGGTTTCAAAATCAATGAATGTGATACATGCATTTATGTCAGAGAGACAGAAGTTGGCTATGTCATTTTATGTCTCTACGTTGATGACATATTGATTGTCGGGAGTAATGTTAAAATGGTGAAATCTACCAAGAATATGCTGAAATCTAAGTTTGACATGAAAGACATGGGTCTCGCAAATGTCATTCTGGGAATAAAGATCTCGAGAAGTCCAGATGGACTTATTCTTGATCAGTCGCACTACGTGGACAAGATTCTTGATAAATTCAACAATGATGATTCTGCTGTGGCTAGAACTCCTTTAGATGTGCGTCTACACCTATCGAAGAATAGGGGAGATAGTATATCTCAAGTAGAATATTCTAGAGTGATCGGGAGTTTGATGTACTTATCAAGTTGTACCAGGCCTGATATAACATGTACAGTAAACAAGCTCAGCAGATATATGAGTAATTCTGGGGTTGATCACTGGAAAGCAATTGTAAGAGTACTCCAGTACTTACGTTTTACTCGTAATTATGGGTTGCACTATCATAGATATCCAGCTGTAGTCGAAGGATACAGTGATGCTAATTGGATATCTGATATGAAAGACTCAAAGTCTACCAGTGGCTATGTGTTTACACTAGCAGGTGCAGCTATATCATGGAAATCCTCCAAACAGACTGTGATAGCCAGATCTACAATGGAATCAGAATTCATTGCATTAGATAAGTGTGCTGAAGAAGCAGAATGGCTTCGAAATTTCCTAGAGGATATTCCAAGTTGGCCTAAGCCAGTGCCAGCAATTTGCATTCATTGCGATAGTCAATCTGCAATTGGAAGGGCACATAACAACATGTATAATGGTAAGTCTAGACATATTCGTCGTAGACATAATACCGTTAGACAATTACTCTCTACTGGAGTTATTTCGATTGACTATGTAAAGTCAAAGGATAACATTGCGGATCCGTTAACCAAAGGGTTAAACAGAGAGTTAGTTGAGAAATCATCGAGGGGAATGAGACTAAAGCCCGTTAGATAAATGTTGATTACGAAGGACACCCAACCTTGTTGACTGGAGATCCCAAAATCTAGGTTCAATGGGACAACCCACTCGTAAAAGACATAATTGGTTCACTGTGGGGGGTTACCCTCTAGTCCATTCCTATGGTGAAATAAAACGGTGATGCTCGTATGGATATAGGTTAAGCAAAGGCTTTTAATGATTCTTATGCGTCGGGAATCCGAGCGGAGAATAACGAGATACTCTTAAATAAGAAATCACCTATGTGAGAGAGAAGTGGGGCCGCTTCAAAGGGAATTGTATGGGGCACAATTCTTAGAAACTCTTGCAGAACCATACAGATGTTCATGGCCAAAATGGGCATAATCATGAGAACTCAGATGTGTTAGGTAAAATGTCTGTGTGATATATGTTTTCCATTTACATGAACGGCAGTACAGTTCAATGACATCGCGTCCACTGTCAGCCAGTAAATGAGATATATTTTCACAAGGGAAGGTTCAAAGGCTGAGGCCTACCTATCATATGCAGGTGTTGAACCGTTGAACTCTTTTAGGTCAAAATAAAATATTTCTAAAATATTTTTTGTTATTTGACGGGTTTCGCCATTTTCATTCATGTGGGGGATTGTTGGAAAACCTTTTGAAATTTCCTAAAAATTAATTAATTCTAGTAATTAATTTGGTACTTCAAACGAAAGGTTTCATTAATGAATGATAAATGGCATAATAAATGGCATACTTATTTAGTGTTCCATAAAAGTTAATTAACTTCATTAATTAATTTGGTAAAGGTCTCGTTAATGAATGATAAATGACATACTTATTTAGTGTTCCATAAAAGTTAATTAATTTCATGCATAATAAATGGCATACTTATTTAGTGTTCCATAAAAGTTAATTAACTTCATTAATTAATTTGGTAAAGGTCTCGTTAATGAATGATAAATGGCATACTTATTTAGTGTTCCATAAAAGTTAATTAATTTCATTAATTAATTTAGTACTTCAAACGAGATGTCTCATTAATAAATAATAAATGTCATACTTATTTTTTTTTCTCCTCTTCTATATATAGAGAGCATTGTTTTCGTTTTTAATATAGAAAGAAAACAAACAAAAAAATAGCTTGGCATTTTTGCTTGAGTATCTCTTTGTTTTCGGTTTCAAAAGAGTTCAAACACTTTTGTGGTTCGTTGGATACGAGTTCGGTGGTGCCCTTGCTCGTTCGTTTTCCGTTGCATCCTGGGAAACAATCATCTCACGTTCTACTGCACCTTCGGTAGGGGACGAATTTGTTTTAAGGAGATTGTTGACTTCAACAAGCCTCGGAAAGAAGAAGTAGTTCAGCTCAGCAATTCTTTCAGAGACAGAGATACTTTCATCGCATTCAGAGGCTCGATTTTTGAAGACGTCAGAGGCATAGGCTTATTTCAGAGGCAGACGCATCATCTGGGTCTATTTTGAGCATCAGGGGCTGAAATAAAGCCTAATTCGGATTTCCTTGTAACTACCGTTTGATAATACTTGTACTACATTTAATTAATAAAATAATTATTTAATAAAATACTTGTAAATACTTATTTTGAGAAAAAAAATTTAGAAGAGAGAAAGTTATGTAAATCCATAGGAAATTTACAGGGGAGGGGGAAAGCACTGACCTACAAATTTCTAATGATATTTTAGTTAAAAATAGTTTGTGCGATTGACAAAGTCAATTGTTTGAAAGTGTGGTTATTTTTATAATTCACAAAAATCATTGGTCATTTACTCAAATTTCCTTATTTTAAAATTTTTTAAAAAATGGAATAATCTTTTATTCAATGATATCTCATTGCATTTTGTCATCAATAAGCGTGACATGAAGATGTATGGTTTATGATATGAATTTCAAATTCTTGATTTGAATTCAGGAAGTGGGTTTCTTATAAGAACTTATGACATCCAAAAATTTTACATGTACAGTTAAAATCCGAATAAAGTGATTTGGCAACCAAATTTATAAGGTTTCTAAGAAAAAAAATCTCATTGCATTTTGTGACGACAGATGCTATAATGCGAATTTATGCACCATTTTGTATTACTAGAGCCTGGAGAGCACCTCAATGGTAAAACAAGATTTCAGTGCAAATTTTACACCATTTTAAAATATTTCTCTCCTGCCTATTATTTCAATTTTACCTTTAAAAAATTCCTTAAAATATTATATTCTTTTAAATCCTAAAATCCATTACCGTAATGCATTGCTATAATTTTTATATATATATATATATATATAATAAAAAAAAAACCAATAACACATCAAATTTGGTGGGGCACGGTTCACTCTTTCGGCACAGATGATGACTAATCATGGAGATAGTATATCATATTTCGCGTGTATATATCATCTCTCTCACATAGTTGGGTCCCACAACGGAAACATAATATAATTTTTCTCAACCATGAGCCATAAAAGCAATTAGCAATTGTGGTTAAACAGTAACTATAAAATATTTGGTAAATACTAGTAATGAAATTATAATTTGAACTGTACCAAAAAAAAAATTATAATTTGAAACCCAGCAAATTATCTGATTTATTTTTCAACTAAAATTTTTATTTGACGACAAATATTATGCTAATTTGTAGAAATAATTTAGCCTTCTTCTTTTTTAAAAGTAAAAAGACGGGTAAATTCAAATTTATTTTTAAACTCTTACTTTTCATTAGAGTCGAACCGGGATGATAATTTTGCCTCCAAACCCACAATATTGTTGGTATCTACCCACTATGGATAGGATTTGATACTTATTTTAGCTGGTTTGGTAATTTTAATTAAAACCAGTGTTCTAAAACGCGCCGCCTAGGCCCAGCCGCGGCGATTTTGGCCAAATCGGTCGCTCTAGGCGCGCGTTTCATTCGGGGGCGTTAAATCGACGCCTAGGAGCCGATTTAGCTGAAAATCGGCCGAGTATGCGCCGAGACTCGGCGCCTTTCTTTTTTAACTTAATCCCCCCAAAACGACGACGTTTTGGGGGATTAATTATCGCCCAAAACGTCGTCGTTTTGGGGGATTAGGTTAAATAAAAAAAAATCGACAGTTATGCTTCTGCCTCTGCCTTCTGCGGTTTCCTTCTTCTGCTTCTTTGGTTTCCTTCTTCGTTCTTCATCTTCGATCCTGCTTCTGCCTTCTTCGGTTGCTGCTTCTGCCTTCTTCAATCTTCAATGATTCCTTCTTCGTTTTTGCTCTTCATTTCGTTTCAGATTTTGGCCAAATCGTAAGTAAGTCTCATTTTGTGTTTTTTTTTTCCCTCTATTTTTGTTTTTCCTCTATGAGTAACTTGGAAAAATGAAAAATGGTGCTTGTTTCAGTGATAATTTTGTACTTTATTGATCCAGCTGAAAATAATTTTTTGCTCATGGTGCTTGTTTCAATGATATTGGACTATTAATAATTTTTTGCTTCTTCTTTTTTGCATTTACAAATGTCTTGTTTATATATATTGTTCATTTGTTCTCTGAAAAATATTTGCATATGTTATCCAGTTTCTGTTGTTCTGGATTATGATATATTTGCCATGGAAGTTGCTTTTTATTTTATGGTTTTAATGTGATTCCGAGTGATCCATTTTAATCTTATTGAGTTAGACTTATTTTTGCCTCCATTGGATAAGTGATAGGCTCATAGTTATTCAAAATGCTATTGACAAAGGAACCTCTCTTGTGAACTTTGTGTAATGACTAATGACCGTCATGGTTTTGCCGTTTTGGAGTCTCCATGGCGCCTACACTCTACTTCTGTCTCATATAGCTTCTTGAAAGAAATTGTAAGGACTGAATTACCATTATTAATTAAATTGTGATTCATTCTTCTTAGTAGGGTTAATGGCTTCTTCTTCCGCGGCTTCTAATACGGAGAGTAGTCTCGTTCTTAAATAGAATTCAAATGATGTTGGATGGGAGTATGGGGCTTTAGTGGATCCGAATAACTTGGATAAAGTGAAATGCAAGTTGTGTTCAAAAAAAATTTCCGGTAGAGTTTACCGAATGAAAGAACATATTGGGCATATATCGGGGAATGTTGCAAAATGTCCAAAGTTTAGTAAAGAATATCAAGATAAGTGTAGATAAGTCATTTTAGAGGCAAGGAATAGGAAGAAAAGAAAAGAGAAGCATGTTAGTGAGATAAGGCAAAGAGTTAATATTGGGGCGATGAAGAAGAAGCTGAAATTCGTGAAATAGAAGAAGGGTTAGATTCAAGACCCCCTCGGCATCGCGACCCTTTGGATAGGTGGACAGTGGTAACCCCTCCTGATTCTTCAACTGGTGATGGTAAAACAATGCGGCAACAAAATATTAATGAAGCGCTTTTGAAAGAAAAAACACATAATGTCAAGCGATTTGTTGCTAAGTGGGTGTATGAATCCGGAATTCCTTTCAATGCTATTGACAATGACAGTTGGATAGCGATGGTGGAAGCAGTTGGTCAATTTGGATCGGGTTTCAGAGGTCCTAGCCAATATGAGTTGAGTGAGCCATTGTTGAAAGAGGAAGTTGCAAGTGTTAAAGATTTCCTGAAACTACATGAGAAAGAGTGGATGGAGAACGGGTGTTCTATCATGACAGATGCTTGGAGTGATAGGAAAAGGAGAAACATAATGAATTTGTGTGTTAATTGCACAATAGGCACCACTTTTCTTTCTTCCAAGGAAAGTTCTGATGTGGCGCATACTGCAGAGCACATTTATGAGTATGTGATGACGGGCATTGAACAAGTGGGGGCGGAAAATGTGGTTCAAGTTGTAACAGACAATGCCTCGAACAATATGGCCGCGGCAAAGTTGTTGAAGGCGAAGATGCCAAATATTTTTTGGAGTTCATGTGCTACTCACACCATCAACCTAATGCTTGAAAGTATTGGGAAATTGCCGAGATACAAGAAAACCATTGATAGTGCCAAGTCTTTCACCATTTTCGTGTATGCCCATCACAAGACTTTGTCCATGATGAGATCGTTTACAAAACAGAGGGACATAGTCAGACCGGGAGTAACTAGGTTTGCTTCAGCTTTCTTATCCTTACAAAGTTTGATCGAGAAAAAAGAAAGTTTGCGAACCATGTTTGCTAGCGCGGAATGGGATGAGTGCATATGGTCGAAGCAAGCTAAAGGGAAAGCTGCATTTGCCACGGTGAAGAGTATCTCTTTTTGGAATGGGGTGACCCAATGTTTGAAGGTGTTTGCACCTTTGGTGAGAGTGCTTAGATTAGTTGATGGGGATAGAAAGACATCCATGGGGTTTGTTTATGGAGAGCTAAAGATTGAAAAAGAAGAGATCAATGATGCATTGAACAATATTGAGAGTAATTATCGGCCAATCTTGGAGATTATTGATAGTAAAATTGAAGGGCGGCTTGATACTCCATTACATTGTGTTGCTTATCTTTTAAATCCTTACTACTATTATAAGGATTCAAGTATCGAGTACGATGTGAAAGTAATGGATGCAGTATTTACGGTTTTGGAGGCTTCTCTCCCCAATGACATTGACATGCAGAGTAAGGTGATAAATGAGGAGTTAGCTTCGTACAAGGCAAAAAATAAGCTTTTGGTAAAGAAGTGAGGGTAAAAACATGTCGGGTATCGATTGATGTTTTTAATCCAGGTAAAAACAAAGTATTCATTTGAATTATTTTGTAAAATATATAAAAAATCTTATATTTCATTCAAACTATTTATATTCATTTGTAGTTTCATGGTGGCGTACATATGGACATCATACAACGAACTTGCAAAAAATGGCAAAAAGGATATTGTCATTAACCACTAGTTCATCCGGGTGTGAACGAAATTAGAGCACTTTTGAAGGGGTAAATATTTAACATTAGCTAAATTTTGATTATTTTATTTTGTAATTATTAATATTAATTGATTTATTTAAATTATTTATGTAGATTCACACGAAGAAAAGGAATAGACTAGATGTGAATCGATTAAACAATATTGTCTATGTTTCCTTTAATGCCAAGTTGAAGAACAAGTGCAAAAGGGAGAAGGATTTGAAAGTTGATGTATTAGAAGCCAAAGATGCTACTAATGCACAATGATGGATCGTTGAGGGTGGTGACTTTGGTGATGATGAAGAAGTAGAGCCCGGTTCAGGGCTTACTTGGAGGATGGTTGGAGAAGCATCTGGGGCCGATGACATATTACAACCTCAAAAAAGTGCTAGAAATGTTGAATACAGAGAACTTGATGAAGATGATTTTGATTCTGATGAAGAACTTCAAGATGATGAGTTCGAATTAGATGAAAAATTAGATATTTAGTGTAGTTCAACTTTGTTATAGGATGATGAACATGAACTTAATTAAATGATATTTTATATCATTATGTGGTTGATTGAGTTTGATTAATGGTTTTATGTTTATTACATTTTGATTGAATTTATATGATTTGGATTATTTATGAATTATGATGTTGGAAAATATTATATTTTTAACTGTTTGCCGACTAATTGTCTAGGCCCCGCCTAGGCGCCCTAGGCGCTGGGTCGCCGCCTGACTAGCGTCTTGCGCGTTTTAGAACACTGATTAAAACTCGCAACAGATTTTGTACAGATTTAATAGTCACCAATACCCTCAAATACTCAATGTGGGTATCTCGCCAAACCCGCATATTTTATTTATTATGTTATCAGGAATCCGCCGCCAAACCACCATATCCGAGCTTAAGCGGAACAGGTAAAATCTCCGACTGTCACAGGCTCTTTAGGGGTGTTCACGGGTCTGGTCAAGTCAGGTTTTTTTGAAAAATGTGAGACTCGATCGGGTCGGGTCACGCGGGTTGTGAAACCTGAACCCATAATTTGAGAGTTGAAACACTACCAGGTCGGGTCGGATCGTCCAAAAAAATTAAATTTTTTAAATGAATTAATTATTTTGAAATATAAATATTAGTTATTTTATGCCCCGAAAATTATCATGTATATAAAGTTTCAAGACAATAAAAGTAATAAATAAATGAAATAATAGTAAGAACTTTAAAAAAAAATAAAATTTTTAGAAAAATAATAAAAATATTATAGTTTCGGATCGGGTTGGATTTTAATATCAAATATGTTACCCAACTCGTAAATTTCGGGTCGGATCGGTTAACCCGAAAAAATCAATTTTTTTTTAGAACCCACGCAAGTCGGGTCGCGGGTTGACCCGACCCTATGAACACCCCCATCTTACGTGAAATGTACTTCATGAACTCAAACTTCATACTTGACAATCAAGTCTTAAACTTTTTGTCACAAATGCACTTTTGCTGCTCACCGCTATAAGCGTCGTTGAAACTAATTTAATGGTTCCTTTTCGAAGTCTTTGTTGGAAAATGCTCACTAGTAATCATTTTGAGGTACAATTTTAAGCATGGTCCACTTCGTGTTAGTGGTTGTTTTTGAGTGATTCGGATACTCCTCCGTGAGTAGTTCGGAATGGTATATTCATATGCTTAAAATGGTGTTTGGGTGAATGGGAAATTGTTGCTCAAAGTTCACCCATTAGTGTTGGAAAATAAAGAGAAATAAGTTTGTCCCACATAGGAAAGCTAATAAAGGAAAATTGTGTTTATATATGATTGCTCATATGTAGATGAGTAAGTGTTATAAGAATAGAGACTCTCTCTATGTGCGCGCGCAGGGGGGTGCAAATCAAAATCCGAACAGGCCTGACTCGTGTGCACCCGCGCCTCATGCGTACATGAATGCCGGACCCAATTATGCGGGCTCGGCCCAGCCAATTTTTGCAAGTCTCTTTATTTTTTCCAAGTTCTTTTGAAGTTCCATAACAGTTAAATTAATTTTATTAATTAACTGGGTGGTTACAAATAATGAAAAGTCTCCCACTAACTCTATTGAATTGGCATGCTCATTTTCTTTTAATGGTTGAGCGATTTTCGTTTTTGAAAAGAGATAAAATACGAATAAAAGAAATAAAATTTTTCCCTGAAGTTTTCTTTACGGTTTTGTTGAAAGAGTTCAGACACTTCGTGGTTCGTAGAAGACGATTTTGGTGGTGCCATTTCTCGTCTATTTTCGTTGCATCCTGGGAAACAGTCGTCTCGCGTTCTACTGCCCATTCGGTAGGGGATGAATTTATTTTAAGGAGATTTTTGCCGCATCAACAAGCCTCGGAATTATCTCGGTTCTTGTTGCTGGTTCGATACTGCACTGCATTCGTTACTCAACTGTTGTTCTTATCGCTGGTTCATTGCTGCACCGCCGTGACTGATTGCAGTGTCCTGTGACTGTTTTATTACTCTTTTTGTTTGTTTATTGTATCATTCGTGTTTTCTTTTACTGTTTGTTCAGAGTCCTTTGTAAGAACACAGTAACCAAATATTTGTAATAGTCTTAAAACAAATTCGATCTGTGGATATGGAAAATAGTCCAAACACAGTTGATCCGAACATGGCAGCCTCTTCGGCTGGCCAAAATGTTTCAGCCTCTGGGCTTAATGTGGCAGCCTCTGTGGCTGGCCAAAGTGTTGCTACCTCTATGGTTAGACAACATGTTGGACATGTGAGCCATGTCAATCAAGCTGCTGAAAAACCTGAAAAATTCAGTGGTCATAATTTCAAAATGTGGCAACAGAAAATGTTTTTTTACTTGACCACGTTGAACCTTGCAAGGTTCCTAAAGGAAGATGCTCTTGTTCCCAAAGAGGGTGAGAATGATATTCAAGTGATTAGTGTCATCGATGCTTGGAAACATTTTGAATTCCTATGTAGGAATTATGTGCTGAATGGGCTGAGTGATTCTTTGTACAGTGTGTACGCCGGAATGAAAACAGCTAAGGAGCTTTGGGAATCCTTAGATCGAAAATATAAAATTGAGGACGCCGGTACTAAGAAATTTGTCGTAGGCCGTTTCCTAGATTTTAAGATGGTTGACTCCAAAACTGTGTTAAGTCAAGTACAAGAATTGCAGATTATTCTAGCAGAAATTCAGGCTGAGGGGATGGTATTAACTGAAACCTTCCAAGTAGCCTCGATAATTGAAAAACTACCACATGGTTGGAAAGATTTCAAGAATTATTTAAATCATAAGCGAAAAGAAATGAACATTGAAGACTTGGTTCTTAAGCTTAGAATTTAGGAAGATAACAGAGTATCTGACAAGAGAGGAATAACTCATGAGGTTAAAGCAAATGTTGTTGAACATGGCCATAAGAACAAGAACCTCAAGAACAGAGGGTCAAAGATGGGCCTTAAATGAGGAATTTCCAAGAAATCCAAATTTCAATGAAGATGCTTCAACTGTGACAAAATGGGTCACAAGTCTTCTGAGTGCAGACTGCCGAAGAAGAAAAAGAATCAAGAGGCTAATGTGATGGAAAACATGACTCAAAATATTTCAAACATTAATCTTTCTGCTGTGGTTTCTGAGGTGAATCTGGTGGGTTCTAACCCAAGAGAGTGGTGGATTGACACTGGTGCCACTCGACATGTGTGCTCAGATAAAAATATGTTCTCTTCATTTGAGCCTGCTGGTAGTGGGAAAAAATATACATGGGAAATTCAACAACATCTGAGATTGAAGGTCAAAGCAAGGTGATTCTGAAGATGACCTCTGGGAAATAGTTGACTTTAAATAACGTTCTGTATGTACCAGAAATATGGAAGAATCTTGTGTCTGGATCTGAACAAGCACAGATTCCGGATGGTGTTCGAGTCTGATAAAGTAGTTTTGACTAAAAATGGCATGTATGTGGGAAAAATGTATGTAACTAATGGGGTCTTTAAGCTCAATGCAATGGTTGTTAAACCCAAGAATTTCAATAAAGCTAGTTCTTCTGCTTATATTGTTGAGTACTCTGATCTATAGCATGGTATATTAGAACATGTTAATTTTAATTCATTGCGGAAATTAATTAACATGAATCATATTCCCAATTTTAAAATTGATAACAAACATAAGTGTGATACTTGTGTTGAGGAAAAACTAACTAGATCATCATTTCATAGTATTGAAATAAACTCTGAACCACTTGATCTAATTCATATCGATGTATGTGATTTTAATTCAATACAATCAAGAGGCGGTAATAAATATTTTATTACCTTTATTGATGATTACACAAGATTTTGTTATGTGTATTTGATGAAAAGCAAGGACGAAGCTATAGAAAATTTTATTCTCTATAAGAATGAAGTTGAGAACCAACTGAATAAAAGAATTAAGGAGTTAAGAAGTGATCGTGGTGGTGAGTATGTTTTTCCTTTTGAATCACTTTGTGAGCAAAATGGAATCATACATCAAATCACAGCTCCTTATTCACCTCAATCCAATGGGATTGCAGAACGGAAGAATCGTACCTTGAAAGAAATGATGAATGTTATGTTAATCAGCTCTGGATTACCTCAGAATATGTGGGGGAAAGCTGTTTTATCAGCTAATTACCTTTTAAATAAGGTACCACGGAAAGAAGCAGGGAAAAATCCTTATGAAATGTGGAAAGGAAGAGTACCTTCCTATAAATTTCTACGAGTGCGAGGGTATCTTGCCAAAGTAGTCATTCCTCCACCTAAGAAGGTGGAGATATGACCAAAAACTGCTGATTGTATTTTCATAGGATATGCACATAACAGTAATGCTTATCGATTTCTTGTGAATGAGTCTAATATATCAGATATTCACAAAAATATGATAATGGAGTCGAGGAATGCATCCTTTTTCGAATACATTTTTCCTTGTAAAACTAATTCGAATTCAAATGTGCACAAAAGGGCACATAAGACTATCATTGAAGATAGTTAGGACAAAGAACACATAAATGTTCCAGAGGATCAATAAGATGTTGAACTTGAACCAAGACGTAGCAAAAGAGCTAGAACGGAAAAATCATTTGGTCCAGATTTTCTGACATTTTTGCTAGAAAATGATCCTCAAAGCTATAACGAAGCTATAAGGTCAGCTGATGGTGCTTTGTGGAAAGATGCCATCAATAGTGAAATTGAATCCATCTTACAAAATCACACCTAGGAGTTAGTGGATCTTCCTCCAGGGTGTAAACCTTTAGGGTCCAAGTGGATTTTCAAAAAGAAAATGAAGGCATATGAATCAATTGACAAGTACAAAGTGTAGGCACTGCATTTTTGCATATAAGTCCCGATGATGAGTCTCGTACGGAGGCACTACTCTTTAGGTTGCGAAATTCGCGGGAAACGAATGTCGGAAGGGGAAATTCAGAATAAGTATGTCATCGGATTCAATTCACATGTTCACTGCTTTTGTTCGTGCTGCGTTCGTGAACACGTTCGAACATCAAGCAAATTACGGGCGTTCATGCAGCGTTCGAATCGGCGTTCGAACGGTGTCGGTACTTCTGGTTTTGTTGCTAGCCTCACGTCCAAGCCCAATTAGCCCACCAAAACCCACCCAAATATAATTAAAACATTTAAAACATGTCAGAAATTAAAATAATATCCTTCCTAAATTAAATAAATCACATCCCAATCTAAATAATTCACATACCTAAATCAAATCTTTTCCCTAATTAAAAAAGATGTTTTCCTTATGAAATACTAATTAAAATATATCATCTTCATTAACAAATCTCATTCCTTTTCAAACAAGGATTCACCCTAGCCTTTGCCTATAAAAGAAACACAAATCCAACCTTTCACACCCTAGCACATACATAAAAATCACAGAAAATTCTGCAAAGCATTAACCCCCAAAACTCTCCTAGCTCAATCTCAAAAATGACACAACCCTAAGACTCAAAAACACGCCACTGCAACCACCAAAAAAAGTCCCTGAAACTGCACTGCAGTGACCACAAAATCCCCCCCCAAACAGCAGCCCAAACACCGAAAACAGTCCCCAAAATTACCTAAAATAGTGAACAAAAACTGCACTTTAAAACCCTTAAATTACCACAAGAAACAGCAGCAAAACAGCAGCAAAACAGAGTAAATGACAGCTTAAAATAGTGAATCAGCGAACGAGAACAGTGGACCAGTGAATCGGAGGAGTTGCGGAGCATCAACCCTGCCGACGGCCGTATAACGCACTTTCGAGAGACGACCTAACAGGTTAGACCTGAAGGCAACCTTTCTTTTATTTATTTTCTTACTTTATTTTTGCATGAGTATTGTGGATCAGTGCATGATGTGATTTCCGGATGAACGGAATATGTGTTCTCTCTTGTGGTATATCGGATGGAAACCCGGACGTAAATTACGTAGCCGAATTCGAATAGATAGTAGTGTTGTCTGTACTCGGGATACAACGCCACGTACCGCTTGAGAGACACACATATTTCGTTTCATCCAACTTTGTGTTTGAGCATGATTTAGTCGCTAGTATGTTATTTATGTTTAAGCATGATTTAGTCAATTTCGCTTTACTTTCTGCATGTTATTTGTTGGTGTATTGATGACATAGTGCGCATGGGCTTAGTATGTTGGTCTAAATGTTCTCTATTTGAGGGAAGAAAAGTCCAAATGGCTACCTTTACGACAATACTTTGCCGCGCCGGATGAAGTACGTTTGGTTGAACGTGAGATATGTTCAATCGAGTATACGAAGTCCTACATTGTTGTCTTTATTTTATATGCATTGTAATGTAATGGGCATGGGCTTAGTATATTATTCTAAAGGTTCTCAATTTGAGGGGAAAAAGTCCAAAATACTACCTTTACGACAAAACTTTACCACGCCGGACGAAGTGTGTTTGATTGAATGTGAGATGGTTTTAATCGGATATACGGAAGTCCACATTATTGTCTCATTCATTTTTATGCATTATGATGTAATGCGCATGGGCTAACTAGGGTGGATTAAAGGTCTTGTATTCGAGGGAAAATGCCTAAAGGCTACCTTTACCACGATGTTTTGTCGCGCCTTTTGTTATGTCATTGACCTTTTGCATATCATTGCTCTGTTTACGCATGTATTGCATTCTAGTACGCATGGGCTAACTAGGGTGGAATAAATGTCCTCTATTCGAGGGAAAATACCTAAAGGCTACCTTTACCACGATGTTTTACCGCGCCGGACGAGGTATACTCGATTGAATGGGAATGAGTTCAATCGGGTACACAGGTCCTACATTGTGCATCTGTGTATGTGTTTGCGTCGTCTATCATGCATCAAGTTCTGCCCCGTTCGAATGCGTTCTCGAACGCTATACGAACGCGAACCTTCTGTTTCCCGTTCGAACGCATTTACGAACGCTACTCGAACGCGCATGCATTTTGTTTCATCAGGTCTTGTCCGTTCGAACGCGTTCTCAAACGTTATACGAACGCGAAACTTCTGTTTACCATTCGAACGCGTTTACGAACGCTACTCGAACGCGCATACGTTTTGTTTTATCAGGTCTTGTCTCGTTCGAACGCATTATCAAACGCTATACGAACGCGAACCTTCTGTTTACCGTTCGAACGTGTTTACAAACACTACACGAATGCGCATACACTGAACTGATTCATTTTCATCACATTTCATGCATAATTGCTTCTTGGGTGGTTTCCCTTGTATCATGCAATTAATCATACCATTCCATTATTGATACTTTCACTGTTATCATCTATTTGTATCCCCGCATTTATCTATTTGATGTGTTCATGAGATGGTGTTCAAGCATGATTAGGTCGTTAGTATGTTACTCGGTTCTAAAGCATGATTTAGCTGTTAGTACGATATTCCTCTATGCATGATTTGGTTATCTTCTTTCACAATAGGCATTCAATTCACTTTTATGTTTATGTTGTTATTTATTTTTCGTGTTTGATAATTCAACATGTTCATGAGATTATTGTGTGTTATCATATGTTTGCCGTTATGATGATTCATTTTATACATGCAAACTTAGGAGTAGATTATCCTTGGAAATATACGTTGCTTAGGCTTGGTTAGATTATTGCACAAATTATATCATTAAAAGTGGTATAAGTAAGGGACCATTCAGAACCAACGGTTTGAGGTCTTCCCTTGCGAGGGGTGAGTGCGGCCTTAAATCATTTTCTCGGTTCACACCGGGTGGCGACTCCATGTTATTTCTCCGGTTTAGTCCCACACGAGCTACTCCGTACTCCCAACCGGGCCGCGATCCTGGAACAGCGTCGTTCAACATCTGTGTCCTACAGTCTGGCGACTCCACTAGGGATAGAGAATTGGCCCCGAAATAATACCTTGTAATGATTGTAATTTGTGATTTAATTAACAGTGTTTACCGTGGGTTGAAATGGGTTTAATCAAATGCACTTTTATGGCTAGGTAATGGTTTGGTGTCTTCCCTCATTCACTACCTTTCTATAAGGAAAAACTGCGAAGGCACCTAGATAATCTTGTACTTGTAGCCTACCGTGATGGACTAATTTGGAGGACTCGTTGTTTATTCCTGTCACCAAGCGATAAGAGCCTAAGAGGCTTGGGTTTTTAAGAGAGTTCGCTCCGCCCTCCCTCTGGGGAATCTACAACGGGAAATCCATTTGATAGTCAGTCACACACCATAACTCGTTGGCACGTACCGTAAGGTATAAAAAAGGTGCGCTCACTTGGTCGCTCGAACCCTTGAATGGGGAGACCTAGTTGTGGGCAACCTCTTCGCCAACGAGAGTCTTTGTCTATACTCCCACAAACCCACACGTAGACCCGAAGTTATATGACCTATATCAACTATTTCCTTGTGCTTGTGGACCATCCTCATTTGGATGCAGTTGGTCTTCTTGTCAGAAATGCGAACTTGTTGGGCCATTTAAACTGGGACGAGTTCGTATCCTATGACAATTGGGCCAAAAGCTTCTGAAATGTCGATGGGCCACTCTGTAGAAATTATTGCTTTATGCTTGAATTATCTCTTTATGCTTGTATTTGGGGACCATCCTCATTTGGATGCAGTTGAACTTCTTGTCAGAAATGCGAACTTGTTGGGCCATTTAAACTGGGACGAGTTCGTATCCTATGACAATTGGGCCAAAAGTTTCTAAAATGCCGATGGGTCATCCTGTGTTTGGGCCCCTTATCATTTGAAGTTGTTTAACCATGTTGTCGCAAATGTGTAAACCTGTTGGGCCTTTTCAACTGGGACAAGTTTGCACCTTGCAATAATATGATTGAAGCTTTAAAATGACAATGGGCCGAATTATATGTTCCACACATCGCACATATCTGATACATCTCATGCATACACACGTCATGTTAACTCTCTTGTGTCTTAAGAGCCATCATAGATATCCGTTGGGTTAGGGAAAATGGAAGACTTGTTAAAAGGACGATAGCAAACATGAGCGAATCAGAGAATGAAGTATCCCGTATGGATCAGTTGGAAACCAATCTCACCAAGGTTACTGAATAGTTGCAAGCCTTGACTACTGCTATGGCCAATATAGTTGTGCCCCGTGCTGGGGGAAATTCTGAGAATGTGAGGTGTGAGGAGCCTCCGAATAGGTTGGGGGATGACATCCCCACTTTTGATGATGACATGGCTGAATATGCGACGGGAAGAATGATTGGGTCTCAGGCAGAATTACAGAAGCTACGGGATCAGGTAGAATCGGTTACCCGTAAAATGAGGGGTAAACATGAAGACTTGCTAGATTATGAGGCAATGACTTTTGAAGAACAACTGCCGGCTCAGTTCAAAATGTCTGATATGGCCAAGTTCAATGGGAATGGGGACCCGAGGGTCCATCTCCGACAATATGTGTCAGTTATGAGTTCAGTGGGCCTGTCACAACGCCAAGTTCAGAAAATGTTTGGGATGTCACTTGAAGGGGCGCCAGTAGTGTGGTATCATAGCCTCGAGAGGAAGGTCAAGGAATATTGGATGGAATTGGCAGATTCATTTCTGAAACAGTATGTTACAGACTTGGAGATTTATTTGTCACTCCGCGATTTGGAGAATACCAAGAAGAAGCCGGAGGAGAGCTTCAAGGAGTATGTAGATCGCTGGAGGAGCCAGCTTCTGAAGATGCAGACTCGGCCTTCAGAGAATGACCAAATCAAAATGATCATCAATGGCACCAAGCCCTCCATCTACGGAAAGTTGAGAAGGATGACCTCCATGATTGCAGATTTCCGACAGCTGAGTGAGACTGTCATAGACATCGAAGAAGAAGAAACGGAGAATTGAAAGTTCTATGGCCAGAATAGAAGGACTTTTGGGGGACATTCTGAGACCAAGCCCACTACTTCCGAAGTTGCTGCCATCAGGAACCAGCATTTCTCTAACCTGGGGAAGCCTTTATCTAAGGTGCTTGAGAAGCTGAAGGCGCAAGGACTCCTAAAACCTTTAGAGCCTAAACCACTTCCAGATCCTATACCACCCAACATTGACCTAAGCCTGTATTGTCACTTCCATCAGAGGAGAGGCCATGAAACTGACAGTTGTACCCACCCTATGCATTAAATCCAAAACCTCATTGATGCCCATAAAATACCCGATCCTGAGAAAGAACAACCCAACACACACCAGAATCCTCTACCAAACTACCACTTCGTTCCACCACCCACCTACATGATTAACTCCGGCCTACCCGAAGGCTTTGTCCTTCAAACCCTCAACCACCCAGTTTCTTTCATGGGGATAGGGAACGACAGCAGTGGAGAACCATAGGCCGAGGAAGAAGGCAATGTTGCGAATGATGAAGCTATTCCTCCTAGTTTATTTGATCTTGCATTTTCAAAGACATTGAGTTTATCTACTTGTTCGAACCTTTTTCTTAATGATAATAAAGACGTTCATTCCGCTTACTTGCCTGAGTCTCTTCCTTTCAACCTGCAACGTGAGTATATTTGGCAAAAGCATTCAACCCTGGTACTATGATACTCAGCGATGTTTAGAACACGGGGAATCCTCGGAAGAAGCAAGCAGAAAGACAGGATAGACATTCAGAAATTGGGAAATGGGGCAGTGAGACTGTCAGATTCAAAAGGGAATGAGTTCACCGAGCCGATCAACGTAGACAGATTGAAGCAGTATTTTGCCTGAAGAAGAGAAAACCGATCAGTCGCCAAGAGAAGACCTAACCTAACAGAATAAGAAATTCATTCATGCATGCATGCATACACGTAACATATTTGCATTATTTTGTGTTTGTTTTATTTTGTATTCACAGATCAAAGAAGAAAAAAGAAAAAGCGGCAAAGATAAGCCAATCGGAAGCAGCAACAGTACAGTCTGTTTCAGAAATGAATCAGTATTAGTTTTGGGGATGAGTCCCAGGGTTGAGGCCCATATCAGTCAGTTTCGGGGATGAGTCCCAGGGTTGAGGCTCATATCAGTATAGTTTCGGGGATGAGTCCCAAGGATGAGGCCCACATCAGTATCAGCTTAGGGATGAGTCCCAGGGTCGTGACCTACATCAGTAGCAGTTTTGGGATGCGTCTCAAGGTCGAGGCCTACACATATCATCAGCAATTTTGGGGATGAGTCTTAGGGTCGAGGCCCACATCAGCATCAGTTTTGGGGATGAGTCACAGGGTGAGGCCCACATCAGTATCAGTTAGGGGCGAGGCCCACGTCAGTATCAGTTTGGGGCGAGGCCCACATTAGTATCAGTTTAGGGCGAGGCCCATATCAGTTTGGGGGAGAGGCCCACATCAATATCAATATGGGGTGAAGCCCACGTCAGTATCAGTTTAGGGCGAGGCCCACATTAGTATCAGTTTGGGGCGAGGCCCATATCAGTTTGGGGCGAGGCCCACATCAGTATCAGTTTTGAGGGCGAGGCCCACATCAATATCAGTTTGGGGATGAGTCTCAGGGTCGAGGCCCACATCAGCATCAGTTTTGGGGATAAGTCCCGGGGGCGAGGCCCACATCATCAACGGTTTTGGGGATACGTCCTAGGGTCGAGGCCCACACATCATCAGAATGCCGAAAATGGCACTCCGAAAATGGAGCATGGTTCGGAAATGGACCACTGTCACATCAGACGCCGAAAATGGCACTCCGAAAATATAGCACGGTTCGGAAACGGACCAAGGAATGCCTAACCCATCGGAATAGGAAATATATCCATGCATACATATCACATACATGCAATTTTTGTTTTGTATTCGCAGGTTTGTAGCGATAAAGACTATCTCATCAAGTAAGGGTTCAAAAATGAGCCACATTCTCGCACAGCACGGTTCAGAAATGGACCACAACATATACCGAAAATGGCGCTCCAAATGGAGCACACACAACAAATGCCGGAAATGGCGCTCCAAAATGGAGCACACACAACAAATGCCGAAAATGGCGCTCCAAAATGGAGCACACACGACAGATGCCGGAAATGGTGCTCCAAAATGGAGCACACAAACAAATGCCGAAAATGGCGCTCCAAAATGGAGTACACACGACAGATGCCGGAAATGGCGCTATAAAATGGAGCACACACCACAAATGCCGGAAATGGCGCTCCAAAATGGAGCACAACAACAGATGCCGAAAATGGTGCTCCAAAAATGGAGCACGGTTCGAAAATGGACCACTAGATCAACTCAGTTCGAAGCAGCAGGCAAGTCAGGTGGCAGCTGGGGAGCCAGGTAAGTAAAAATGCATTGCATACCTTGATAGGATTGTCAATGTCACACATTGCACAAGTCCCATCAAAGTGGGGGCGACTGTAGGCACTGCATTTTTGCATATAAGTCCCGATGATGAGTCTCGTACGGAAGCACTACTCTTTAGGTTGTGGAAGTCGCGGGAAACGAATGTCGGAAGGGGAAATTCAGAATAAGTATGTCATCGGATTCAATTCACATGTTCACTGCTTTCGTTCGTGCTGCGTTCATGAACACGTTCAAACATCAAGCAGATTGCAGACGTTCATGCAACGTTCGAATTGGCGTTCGAACGGTGTCGGTACTTCTGGTTTTGTTGCTAGCCTCACGCCCAAGCCCAATTATCCCACCAAAACCCACCCAAAAATAATTAAAACATTTAAAACATATCACAAATTAAAATAATATCCTTCCTAAATTAAATAAATCACATCCCAATCTAAATAATTCACATACCTAAATAAAATAAATCAAATATATGATCTTCCTTATTAAGCCAAATCTTGTCCCTAATTAAAAAAATGTTTTCCTTATGAAATACTAATTAAAAGATATCACCTTCATTAACAAATCTCATTCCTTTTCAAACAAGGATTCACCCTAGCCTTTGCCTATAAAGGAAACACAAATCCAACCTTTCACACCCTAGCACATACATAAAAATCACAGAAAATTCTGCAAAGCATTAACCCCCAAAACTCTCCTAGCTCAATCTAAAAAATGACACAGCCCTAAGACTCAAAAACATGCCACTGCAACCACCGAAAACAGTCCCCGAAACTGCACTGCAGTGACCGCAAAATCCCCCCCAAACACCGAAAACAATACCCAAAAATAGTCCCCTAAATGACCTAAAACAGTGAACAAAAACTGCACTTTAAAACCCTTAAATTACCGTAAGAAACAACAATAAAATAGTAGCAAAACAGCAGCAAAACAGAGGAAACGACAGTTCAAAACAGTGAAGCAGCGAACGAGAGCAGTGGACCAGTGAACCGGAGGAGTTGCAGAGCATCAACCCTTCTGACGGCCGTATAACGCACTTTCGACAGACGACCTAAGAGGTTAGACCTGAGGGCACCCTTTCTTTTGTTTATTTTCTTACTTTATTTTTCATGAGTATTGTGGATCGATACATGATGTGATTTCCAGATGAACGAAATATGTGTTCTCTCTTGTGGTATATCGGATGGAAACCCAAACGTAAATTCTGTAGCTGAATCTGAATGGACGGTAGTGCGGTCTGTACTCGGGATACAACGCCACGTACCGCTTGGGAGACACACATATTTCGTTTCATCCAACTTTGTGTTTGAGCATGATTTAGTCGCTAGTATGTTATTTATGTTTAAGCATGATTTAGTCATTTTCGCTTTACTTTCTGCACGTTATTTGTTGGTGTATTGATGATGTAGTGCGCATGGTGTAGACAACAGGACCTGGGCGACGCCGTTTCTAGGCTCGCGGCACTAGTTGGGAAATACTAAATAATATGGAGTCGCCACCCGGTGTGAACCGGGACAAAGATTTAAGGCCGCACTCACCCCTCGCAAGGGAAGACCTCAAACCGTTGGGTTCGGAATGGTCCCTTACTCATGTCACTTGTAATGAAAGGATTTATGTAATAATTTAATCAAGCTTAAGTAACACTTATTTCCAAGAGTATCATGCTTCTAAATTCTCATATGCAAAATAAAACTTATGCACACATTTCACATATATCTCATATCTAAAATCGCATGCTTAACATATATCAAAATAGCAACGAACATACAACTTTATTTGCATATTACACTCAAGAAAACACAAGCACACATATTAACCATACAAACATACATATGGGCACTTTTCCAAATGGTACGTGGAATTGTATCCCAAGTACAGACCGCACTACCGTCCATTCGGAATCGGCTACGGAATTTACGTCTGAGTTTCCATCCGATATACCACAAGAAATAATACTCAAATGTTATCACGACACAAGCATATGAATTGTAATTCATTAACATAGTTGTATTCATACATGTGGGGATAGCTACTAGGAAAACTATGCATGAAATCTAATGAAGATGACTCGATTCAGTGGGTGCACGTTCGTGTAGCGTTCGTAAACGCGTTCGAACGGTAAACAGAAAGTTCGCGTTCGTGTAGCGTCCGAGAACGCGTTCGAACGGAACCAGACCTGATGCATTATGAAACTAAGACAGTGGGTGCGCGATCGTGTAGCGTTCGTAAACGCGTTCGAACGGTAAACAGAAGGTTCGCGTTCGTGTAGTGTCCGAGAACGCGTTCGAACGGAACCAGACCTGATGCATTATGAAACTAAGAAAGTGCGTGTGCGTTCGTGTAGCGTTCGTAAACGCGTTGGAACGGTAAACAGAATGTTCGCGTTCGTATGGCTTTTTATAACGCGTTCGAACGGAAGTGAAACAGAATGCTCACGTTCGTATAGCGTTTGTTAACGCGTTCGAACGGAAATGAAACAGAATGCCTATGTTCGTATAGCGTTCGTGAACGCGTTCGAACGTAAGCAAGACCTGATGCACGACAAGGCAAAATACATGCGCGTTCGAGTTGCGTTCGTAACGCGTTCGAACGGGAACAGACCTGATGCATGAAATGGGATGCAATACATAAACACAAAATAAAAGGGCGCGGCGAAGTACTGCCGTAAAGGTGACCTTTTGGGGCTCTTGATCTCTCAAAGAGAGGACCTTTAGACCAACATACTAAGCCCATGCGCGTCACATCACACATACAAGAATAGAACCAATCATATCAACCAAGTATGCCCGATTGAACACATCTTACATCCAATCTGAACATACATCAACCGGCGCGGCAAAACATTGTGGTAACGGGTTTTAACCCCTCCCCATAGGGATCTTTCATTCCACTTACTAAGCCCATGCGCTTGATTGAACCATACATAAAAGATAATAATATCAAATTAAGTATGCCCGATTGAACGTATCTCGCATCCAACCGAACACACATCAACCGGCGCGGCGAAGTAGTGTCACAAAGGTGGCCTTTTCGGCTCTTTGTCTCCCAAATGGAGGACCTTTGGACTAACTCACTAAGCCCATGCGCTTGGTTGAATCATGCATAACTAAACAACATATTGAATTCAAGTAAAGAGAACTAAATAAACAAAAGCAACACAACAAAAGAAAGATGGTGCCGTTTACCCAAGCGGTACGTGGAGTTGTGGCCCGAGTACATATCATATTACCGTCCATTCGGAATCGGCTATGAAATTTATGTCCGGGTTTCCATCCGATATACCGCGAGAGTTGACACATCTCTCATTCATCCAATACCCACAAAATATTACATTTCATAATTCATGCATGTTTATCTACTCAAAGACCACAACATGCATTCCAACATGACAATCATACAAGTAATACTTAATAAATAATGCGGAAAAAGAAAACAAGTGTGAAAGATACCCTCAGTCTAACCTTTTAAGCCGTCTCTCGGACTCGCGTTCCACGAAGATCGGAAGGAGTACAGCTCCGTAACTTTTCTGGTTCACTGGTTTAGCGTCCT
The DNA here is from genome assembly GCA_019454045.1 of Zanthoxylum bungeanum. Lineage (NCBI taxonomy): Eukaryota > Viridiplantae > Streptophyta > Magnoliopsida > Sapindales > Rutaceae > Zanthoxylum > Zanthoxylum bungeanum. The sequence continues at coordinate 156,099 of SKCR01031974.1, forward strand.
AGCTCACTGCTTTGCTGTTTGCTTGCAGTTCGAACTCCGTTCTGCTCCTATTCGGCTTCTGTCTTGCTGCTCACTGCACGGGCCACCTGTTTTAACGTTTCCAATAAACTATTCCAAGTTTGTGTGGGTTCTTAGTGCAATTATATGATTATTTTTAAGATTATCTATGCAGTTTTTATGTTACTGTTTTTTAAGGATTTGGGCTGCTGTTAAGGTGATTTTGCTGC